>SDVV010019646.1:0-13481 GCA_016164225.1 Gammarus roeselii | reverse complement strand
GAGAGAATTTACATTCACCTGTCCAAACTTCAAAGTAAAATGATGCACCTCGCCCCCTCAAGCAACCCCAGAACCGCCACCCCCATCACCACCCCCCCCACCAACAGGACCACCAAACCCAGACAAAGCGTTGCCAGCAACCCCACCGTCACGTCCAACAGCACCACCAAGGCCACGACCACCAGGGCCCCCGCGCACCTCAGCACCACCGCGCCCACCGAAACCACCGCGCAAACCCTCACCCTCACGACCACCAGCAACACCACGACCGCCGGCAACACCACGACCGCCATCACCAAACCCACGACCGCCAGCAACAGCGCCGCCAGCAACACCACGACCGCCATCAGCAAACCCACGACTGCCAGCAACAGCGCCGCCGCCAACACCACGACCGCCACCAGAACCACGACCGCCAGCGACACCCCGACCATCAGCACCACCACGACCGCCAACACCGCGGCCAGTCGGAAGGCCAAGGCCGCCAGCACCACCAAGAACGCCAACACCGCGACCACCAGCACCACCACCAAGACCCCTCCGGCTACCACCAACATCAGCCCCGCCGCCACGGCCCCCATGGAATCTGTCTGTCGTTGAACATTCTCTTACTTTTGATCTCTTTCGGTGTGTGAAGATTTTTCCTTTCTTCAGTCTGTCTTGTTGTCCCTCATAGATAAGTTCATACCTCTCATGCCTGTTTGTTCTGGCCCCCCATGGGCTATGAGGCGCCCCCTGCTCTTGCTCGAGAGAGATCAGAGGCATGGCTTGCATACAAGCCGGTCAGAGGGGCAGAGGGTTGCAACTCAGCCAGTGCTCTTGAAAGATTACACATATTTAGTGAGCTGTATAGGCACTATAGAAACTTTTCCATTGACTCCAGGAAGAATTACGAGTAATTTACTTAACAGGCCTGATAACCGTAAGCTGTTTCATGCTTATGTGAGAAATAAAAATATTGATCCTCCAGCTGTGGGTCCTCTCCGCTTGCCGATGGGTGAGATAGTGCAGGATCCTGGTAGGATGAGCAACGTCTTTGCTGCTTCTTTTTCGGGAGTCTTTGTTAGTGCAGCTCCAACCCACCTAGCCCCTTTCCAGTTCGTTGCGGAGAGTTTGGCGGATGTTGACTTTTCTAGGATGGAGGTCCAGCGTGTCCTTTCCGCTCTTGATCCCAGTTCCAGTGTAGGTCCAGATGGCCTCCATCCACATCTGCTAAGGAACTGTGCTGTTGAGCTCTCCCACCCTCTTTGTTTGATTTTTCAAAAGTCATTGAGGATGGGAATGGTCCCTGAAGCCTGGAGCAGATCGTTGGTTGCACCAATATTCAAGGCCAAGTCCCACACTGATCCTCTGAATTACAGGCCTGTGAGCTTGACATCAGTTTGCTGTAAATCAATGGAGAGAATGGTTGTATCACGGTTGACTGAGTATCTTGAGAGCAATAATATTTCATCACCTCATCAGTATGGTTTTCCGAGAGGCCGTAGCACTGAGGACCAATTGCTGTTGACCTATGATGATGTTGGAAGGTGGATTGATGAGGGATGTATAGTGGATGTTGTGATGCTGGATTTCTCAAAGGCATTTGATGTGGTGAGTCATGCTGTGTTCCTGTCCAAATTGGAATCCTTAGGTGTTTGTAATTTTTTGCTAGCCTGGATCTCTGCATTCCTCTCTGGCAGAGTGATGAGCGTTTGTGTGAATGGCAGCGTGAGCAGCCCAGTTGCTGTGACAAGTGGTGTGCCTCAGGGTTCTGTCCTTGGGCCGCTGTTGTCCCTGATTTATATTAATCACATCTCTAGTGGTCTCTCATGCAAGTTCAAAGCATTTGCTGATGACTACTAGTTGTACTTGAGATACTCGCGCAAGGACACTGAGTCTGCCACTCAAGGTGTCCGATCACAGCAAAATGGGTTGGATGCAGTTGAAGTTGACTCTGTTGCACGGTCCTAGACCCTTGGACTGAATCCAGATAAGTGTGTTGTGCTACGATTTTTTAGAGGTGGTGTTGATTTTGATGCTCTGATTCCAGCTAACCAGTACGTCCTGCAGGGCAGAGTGTTGAAGTTTGTTCCTACACACAGAGACTTGGTCGCCAGTGTAGATACCAGTCTCTGATTTCACCATCATATTCGTGTGGTGGCTGCAAAGGCTGGTGGGTTGGTTAACTGTTTGTTGAGATCAACTGTTTGCAGGTCGTGGGAATTTATGCTGTCCCAATACCTTTTGCATATTCGTCCCCTTATTGAGTATGCATCCTGCGTTCGGAACACTGGATATTGTGGGGACTGCAGGCTGCTGGAGTCTGTCCAGAGGAGATGGACTAAAAATATTGATGGACTCTCTGGCATGGACTATGGTGATCATTTGAGGAGCCTGGATTTGTTTTCCATCAAATGCCAGCTCCTTAGGGCAAACCTGATCAAATATTGGAAAATTTTGCATGGAAACTCAGAGGATTTGCTAACTGTGTTTTCTTTGGCGTCGAGAGTTGGTTCTGTCATGGGCTGAAGCTGGCGTTTCTTCCTTGCTCCTCTGATGTCCGCAGTAGGTCCTTCAGTGTAAGATGTGTTGGTGTGTGGAATGGCTTGCCTGCTGACATAGTGCAGTTGACAGATATCACTGGCTATAAGCAAGCCCTTGCTGATCTGATGTACGAGGAATTTTTAGATTTTGACTAGGCTGATGAAGTTTAATTCATTTGTAGGGATGCGTGTGTAAGCATGTATGTATTTTTTTTTTAGTGTAGATGTGTATGTGTGTATATATTTATGTATGTATGTGTATGTTTTATATTGTGACCAACATAACTGCTGTATGATCAGTTGCCTGGAGCACAAATTTCCAGTTTTTTTCCCCTCCATTGTTTTGCCTGTCTTTGCAGTCTGGTGTGCTGTGGCATTTCTGCCTCCTGTCTTGCTCTGCACTCTGGCCTTGCTGGGGTGTGGGGTGGTCTTGAGGCAACCAAAGTAAGAAAAATCAAGGGCAGGCTGTTGAGAAGTGACCTCATAAAGTATTGGAGAATTCTGTGAAGTGACATGGAGGGTTTTGATTTGTCCATTCTGTTCCAAAGGTTGCTGGATGGTAGGACACGGGGACATCTGAACAAACTCTTAATGACTTGCTGCTCTGTGGATGGGGCGGGTAAGTTTTATAATGTTGCTGCTTCAGGTAATGGAATGAGCTGCCTGCTGCTGTTGTTGAATTGTCTACCATTTCTGCTTTCAAGGCAGGATTGGCCAAGTTTTTTGGGGATATGTCATATGAGTGTTAGGAGCTTGTTGTGTTTCTGGTCATGTTGGTAAGTTTGTGGTGTGAATCATCCTGTTCTTTGTTTTTGATTGCTCATTCAAAGCTAGCTAGTAGAATAGATCTCTTGATAATAACCTTGTATTATTTTTCAATTACCTAGTTATCAAAAGTTGTCCTTCTCCTTGTTTGAAATGCCTAAATGATTTAATTTTCCAGGTTTTCAACTTTTCACAAGAACAACAGTGTCTCTGCTGTCTCTGGAGTCAAAGCACTTGACCTCCTCCTTTGCTGAACTACATGGACTGAGTAGCAGAGGACTGGAGAGATGCTGGGAACAGATGACATCAGCTACAGGTGAAATATGGTGTGAAGAGTAGTTTAATGCGGCTGAATTGTTAGTTATCAAATCAATGTGACTGAACAACTTTTCTGTTGTAGCTTATTTCTGATGTTGCTTGCTTGGTGCTGTTGAATGTCAAAAAATGGCTAGCTGCTCAACAGAATAAATGAGTTGTTTCGATTTGTTTTCCTTTCAGCAATACTATTATCAAATGATAAAGGGGAAGACCATAATCAGGTTTGCTGGAAAAAGGAAACCTTCACAAAGCTAGGTACAAATATTAATATTTAGAAGTGATTTTTTTATTATGTTGAGGCATATCAGTCCTGCTTCATGAGGTATTACTCTTTTACACAACGGAAATGTGACAAAATTGTCCCAAACACTTGGCTGATCAATTAAATATAGTCTATTTGACAGAAAATCAACTGCCCTACAAGTTATTTGTTGATTCTTCCTCATCTACATCCACATGCCCAACCACCTTGGCAAAGAATTATTACTAGGGCATGAGTAGGCATTGGAGGCAGTGTACCTCATCCCACCTGTAGTATAGAAGAACTTTGCAAAAACTGTTACAAGATAGTCTCAATGTGCTAAATAGGCTAGCAAGAAATGTTACCAG
This sequence comes from Gammarus roeselii, assembly GCA_016164225.1. Classification (NCBI taxonomy): domain Eukaryota; kingdom Metazoa; phylum Arthropoda; class Malacostraca; order Amphipoda; family Gammaridae; genus Gammarus; species Gammarus roeselii. The sequence goes on along the minus strand of SDVV010019646.1, from coordinate 9,264 downwards.
ACCAATAACAGTCTCAAAAGTCCATCAAATCATCAACCAAACTTCAAACTATAGGCCCATGGGTCCAGAAAAGCTCATGCTAAACCTACCCTACTCCACAGCCAAGCAATAAAGAGAATTGCATTGCACTAAAACAATGGTTATACTATTTGAAACCTGAAAACAGCATGAATGAACAATTAGATGCTCCTAGTCCATCCAACAGCAAAACTGCCAAGAATTATTGGTTGGTAAGAATGACCACTTATCAATACCTGTAGCGCTCTCAAAAAGAGCAAACAAACCTGAATCTTCCAACAATTTACTGGATCTTGATATAACAACCTCCTGTCAATGGAAAACAACTGTAGTGCTCTGGTCAACCACCTCTGGAGTCTGCACTGACTACAAACATTTGAGATAACCCAAATATCTCATGTTTCCCACAATTAAGCTATTGTCAAATGTTTGTCCTTTTTGAGTAATAAACCGAAATCAAGAAAGCAGAACTTTTGACAGTAGAGCAAAGCTGACTTGCAGCTCAAGTGGTAGCCATTCTTGCAACATTCTTCACATGAAGATGTTACTACAGCTTTGAGTCATCAAGCACTCTCCAAGTCACAGTATTAATAAACAATTTTAAGTGCAACACTAATCAAATTATACTAAATTTCATCATCCAGCCACATTCAACCCCCCTGGCTGCACGGAGTCATGGCCCCACCAAGGGTAGGGTTCACATGTGTGTCTTCCTTATTTCCCTTTTGTGGATGCTGATCCTGATCGTTCTTTCCCACATCATTTTTTTCCTGGAAAATTTAGTGGGATTTGTGTGACTAGACAGTTCCTTTCCCAGGTTCTGGGTGGTTTAGACTCATCTTCTGCCCCTGGACCTGATGGCATTCACCCTGGTGTTTTAAAGTCATGTTCTTGGCAGCTGTCATTGCCCTTGTCTCTGATTTTTGCAAAATCATTGGGCCTGGGACTTTTACCGGAGGCCTGGAAGGAATCTCGTGTTCCTATAATCAAGTCTGGTTCAAGAAGTGACCCTCTCAATTACCATCCTGTGTGTCTTCTGTTATCTGTAAGATGCTGGAGTGGGTTATTGTGTCCCAGTTGGTGTCTTTTCTGGAAGATTCTGGCATTTTGAATGAGGGTAAATTTTGTTTCAGGGTGGGAAAGAGCACTGAAGACCAACTATTGCTTACTTATGGCGAGTTTGCTGATCCGGCATATGAAGGAATGGTTGTTCATGTGGCCTTTCTAGATTTCTCTGAAGCAATCAATGTTGTCAGTCACCCGGTTTTGTTGGACAACTTTAGATGTGTGGGTATTCTGGGTAGACAGTTGGATTGGATTTGTAGTTTTCTGATAGGGAGGCAAATGTGTGTTTCTGGGGGGGGGGATGGAATTGGAGCAGATGATAGAACTCACCTCTGTATCTCACCTTGGCAGCCCCCCACAGCCCCAACAGCCCCGCCAACAGGGCATGCAGGCATGAGAGGCAGTACACCTCAGCGCGCCAGCAATCAAAATGAACAACACGGTACAAGCACTGCAGCAGGATGCTGGTCGGAATGCAATCAATAGGTCCAAAGAAAACGAAACAATGAATTCAGTCAACAACTGCACAAAATTGTCAGCAACAAAGCCACAACATCACATCAAATTGAGTCTAGCAAAACTCATACAACACCGCCCCCAATTCCTTTGCCAGGGCCCTCATGAAGCCGCAAAGTGAATCACACTGCACCACATCAGCAGGCAGCCGGTTCCAAATCTGCACACAGCAAGAATAAAAGAATCTGCGTTTATAGTCCGTCTGACAGCAAGGAACCACCAGCTTGAAAGAATGCCCACGTATGCCAACATCCGGAGCTCTCTCAAACAGAGCTGGCAAACCTGGATCAACAGAACAATGATAAAATCTTCCAACACTTCACCAGATTTTAGTAGTGGCTGGCCCGGATGACAGCACAAAACAAATATTTATATTTCCAGGGTTCTCTGGCAATCGGTTCCAGAACAGTGCTTCTTTTTATCAATTTAGGGACAGGTACAAAGTGCAAACTCAAGAGACATTTTCCAATATTTATTGACAACTCTAGTAAAAATGACAGCACCAGACTCAAGACGCACAAAATAAGAAGGGGGCTGAGGCTAGAACTTCTGAGGAAGTTCAGCAGCTCTGCTGCAAGTGAATGAAAAAAAGAACAAGGTATAATTTTAAAATTTAACAACCTATTTTAAAAGTGGATTCACAAAAAGTAAATAGATTAGATTCTTCTCTATACATAAACTCATTGTACGATTCAATATATGCAAACTTCTCGACATGCTTCAATGGGTAAAACATATACACCAATTCAGAAACATCCTAGAAATATTGGAATATAAAAGCTATAATATAATTTGAATGATTATCACAGATACTATGATATATTTCATCATAGTTCAAAAGATTCTGGTAATAGAATTACAAACTTAGGTACTGCTATGAATGAATAGACTACTCTTTGGCAAAACATTGAAAATATGCACTTCCAGGTGTATAACAAAATAATGCATTGCTTCAACATATACCAACACTTGCAGGCAGCAACATTCCAATGAACTAAAGCTCAAATCCATGAACATAATAAAATAGACAACTATACTACAACCAGTACCCTGCGTATTATCAATGAAAGAGCTCATAGCAAAGATTAAGGATTTTGATGACACTCTGCATCTCATATATTCGCTTCAGCGAATCTAGCCATTCAGTTACCTTTCCAGAAGAAAGAAATGCAAACCAGTTGATAGTGGGGCAGTCAGGCAGATCCCTCCTCACAATTGATGTGAATCCTCTGGCAGACAGTCAACAAGCAATGAGCAAGCTCTAGTGTCCTCAGAGTTGGCATTTCTTAACACCACTACGCATCAATATGAAAGTATGACATTGTCACATTTCAATCATACTTCCAACACTTCAATGTAACTACTCTGCTTAATCTAGAATGCAAAAGAAAAAATGATTGCAGAGTGGAAATCACAATTAGAATAGTATGACAACAATAACGCAATGCACTACTACAAGTTCATTACGCAACAAACTCCCCCTCACAGAAAACAACTGCATTGCTTTGAGCCGCTCACCATAGTCCACTCCACCCAGCCCATCAATCTCCTTGATTCACCTCCTCTGCACAGATCCCCCAAATATCCCACATTACACACACATGCAGTAGTTCAAGATGGGTCTTATATGAGCAATAAACAAAAAGATCATGAAAACAGAACTTGTATTGACAGTAGAGCGGAGCAGACTGGTCGCCAGAGTAAAGCCTTTCTTACAACACTCCTCACGTGGAGATCAAACCGCAGCCTTGAGTCAACAAGCACTCCCAAGTCCCTGAAGGAATCGAAAGCTCAAGTACCACACCATTCAAATAATAAGCAGTTCTATCATGAATCTGCTCAAATTCAAGACGGTCCCTGTAAAAACACATAAAGACACACTTGTCAATGTTCAACAAGAGATTCCATGACAACGGCCCTGACCACCAAATTCAGATCCCTTTGCAAGGAGGACACACACAGGCAAACTGCTCGTACATCGTGGGGGAAACTCAAATAAAGTTTGAATTTCTCAGCAAAGGCCTTCCACTCACAAGTCGCACCTGCTGCAACATGATTGACGTATAGCAGGAACAAGAGCGGACCCAGCACAGAACCCTTGGGCACACCATTTCTCACCTCACAGAAGTCACTGACCACCCCCCACAGAAACACACTCTTGCCTCCCTATCAGAAAATTATGAATCCAATCTTACAGTCCATCCGGACTACCCACACATCTCAGTTTGTCCAACAAAACTGAGTGACTGACCACATCAAACACTTTAGAGAAATCCAGGAAGACCACATCCACAACCATTCCTTATCTACCCGATCAGCAACTTCACCATAAGTAAACAAAAGTTGGTCTTCAGTGCTCCTTCCCACCCTGAAACCAAATTGACCCTCAGACAAGATGCCAGAATCTTCCAGAAAAGACACCAACTGGGACACAATAACCCACTCCGGCACCTTGAAGCAAACAGAAGTAAGACTCACAGGTCGGTAATTGAGAGGGTTACTTTTTGAACCAGACTTGAAAATAGGAACAACACTAGATTCCTTCCAGGCCTCCGGTAAAACTCCCAGGTCCAATGATTTTGCAAAAATCAGAGACAAAGGCAATGACAACTGCCAAGAACATGACTTCAAAACACCAGGATGAATGCCATCAGGTCCTGGGGTAGAAGATGAGTCTAAACCACCCAGAACCTGGAAAACTAACAGTCTAGTCACACAAATCCCATTAAATTTTCCAGGAAAAAAACTGATGTGGGGAAGGGCCGGCAGGATCAGCATCCACAAAAACAGACAAAAGAGAGTACAATTAGCTGACTCATGTCTCTCTGACCAGCAACAACCTCACCAGATGGAAACTTCAGAGGACCAATAGAAGGACAGCCCTTCTTTCTTCCTCTGATATAGGAGTGAAACATCTGGGGAGTAACAGAAGTTGTCTGCTAATTTCTGCTTGTACAGACACTGACTGTAGCATGAAAAATTTCTGTACTCAAAATTAAGCCCACTAAATCTCTGCAAGGACGCCAACACCTCCTCATGCTGCCTACCAAGCTCCCCCCTCAAAAGCTTATACTGCGCCCAAGCTCTAGATCTACTGGTCATCAGTTCCTTAGGAGGACTCTGCAACCAGCTTGGTCGTGAAGCAGAGTCTTGAGTGGGAACAAACTTGTCCACAAGTGAATGGACAATAGTCTAAAACAAACTATAATTCTCCTCCACAGTGCCATACAGAAACTCGTAATGCCAGTCAACACCCTCTGAAACCTCTCATGCTCCTGTAATCACCACGAGACCACATAACTGATTTCAAACCAGGATCCCCTGCAACATCATTCATCTGAAAGATATACTCCACCAAGACAGGGGCATGGTGGCACCCTAGAAGAGGAGGCAAAACCGCCTCAGAAGACACCTGATCCTCTTCCGTAGTCAACACCAGATCAAGAATGCTACCCGAATCAACAAAAGTACCTTCCCACACCCACTGAGTGAGTCCAAGAAGGACAAAACAATCAAGAAACTGGGAATCATTGGGAGGGATATAATTATTAAAAACGTCTGCAGACCAATCCAATGAAGGCAAGTTAAAATCTCCAAGAACAACAACCTCCCTGCCAACACAAAACTCCATCAAGTATTCAATCAGTTAAGCATTCTTTTCAGCTGAGTAGGAGGAAGGGCGGTATGTCACCACAATGAGAAGATCATAATCAAGGAGGGAAATGGCAGCAACATTGGGTAAAGTCACCTCAATTGGCACAAACTTCAAATTGTTAGCAATATACTACCAGACTCCATGCTTCTTCACTTCCCCAACCACATCCCCCCTCACCAGCTGAAACCCTGGCAAATCAACAAAGGATGAGGACACTGAAGAAGTCAATCACGACTCGCACACGCCCATCAACTGCATATCCCACCGCAGCACCATAGGACCAACAAAAGGGACCTTTTTCATCAGAGAATTCAAATTGACACAGCACAACCACAGACAGGAGAAATCCATCTGCAAAGACCAACTAGCTAGTTTAAAGCACTGCCTCCGCGGCAACCTGGGATGCCATGGGTACCAGTCAGCACTCCGAGATCACCACCACCAGAGCCACGACCACCCCCAGTACCACCATCACGGCTCCCAACCCTACCGCGGCCTCCGGTCGCACCGCGCACTCCGGCATCACCGAAGCCGCCAGCACCACCGCGGCCGCCAACACCACCGCGGCCGCCAACACCACTGCGGCCGCCAGCAGCACCCCGGCCGCCAGCAACACCCCGGCCGCCAGCATCCCCCCGGCCGTCAGCATCCCCCTGCCCCCACCAACACCTCCCCGGCTATCAGCACCTCCGCGGTCACCAGCACCGCCACGTTCCCGCGCACCGCTCCCAACACCACGACTCACCACCGACGTCGCCCTAGCGCGACCGTCACCGCCTCGACAATAACCAGCCAGTGCACCACCAGAGGAATCCCCGAAAACAACAACAGGCCCACCCCAACCAGCACCGGGATCAGCCCCCCGTCCCGCAGCAGCCGCTAAAAATTTACTTCTCTCCTCTCCATCACCCTCTGATGCCTTAAGAGCACGCCTCCGAGTCAGCAACTAACCTCTTTGCCTGTAGGTTAGGTATTTCTGAATGTAAAGACTCCTAAAACCATCCAAGCTCTTCAGCCTAGGGGCCTGTGAGAGCAGGTTGTGCCTGAAATCATCATTGGTCACCTTTGCTCTGAACAGACCTGTAGTGCCGATCTTGACCAAGTCAGTCAGAACAACATTGACACCCAAGGCATGGCACACGTCATGAAACTTTACTTCCACCAGCTCAATGGTCTCACACCCAAAACCTCTCAGCATAACTGAGCACTTTCTCTTCTTCCTCTCATTCAGCTCCCTCACTTCCTCGAAGACATCCGCTCTAAACAGCCCAACTGTAGAGAAACCATCAGTGGCACGGCCTCCCAGACGACCAGTCTGATTCCTTTCCTGAGCGGACTCACAACTGCCCCCACTCCTCACACACGCCATCACACCTCTAACCTGCCCCACCAATGCTCCGACCACCACCAGCAATTGAGAAAATGACTCCTGAAGATGGTTGACTGTCTCCGAATTATTTCTGCAGTCTCGACAGTGACAACAGATATACCTTACAGCACCCGTCAAATCTGATAGAACAGCATCAATCAATCTCTTTTCAATACCCAAACACTTGGTCTCTGAGTGGAAACCCCTCCGACAAACACCACTAAAAACAGGCTGACCACTCAGCCTGGTATGGCAAAAGCCACACGCCAAACCAGCGCTTGCTACAGCCGCCCACAAGACCACCAGCACGCCCAGCACTCCGCCCCCCGCAACCCCGCACACTCACGTCAGCAGAGCCACCAGGCACCGCAGCCGACTGCAAAGGCAAGGACAGCAGGCGCAGGCGGAGACGATGGCAAGCAGCGTCGCTCAGGAGCACCAGCATCCACAGGGGTAGACTGCAGCGAAGAAGCCGCGCCACATCGAGGAGTAGTGCCCCCCCAGACTTGCTCTTCTCTGCACCCCCAAGGCCGAAATTTCTCCCCTGCTGAACTCCTCCAGTGCCTGAATCACCGACTCCACTGAGCTTATGCTGCAAGCATCACCATCCTTACATATCTCTGCCACCACCAAACCGCCACTGGAACCAAACTCCCGGCATCAGTCTCCTCAAGACAACCTGAATCGAGCTCCACCCACTCCTCACGACTCTTCCCTCATCCCACGTAGGGGATCTTAACTCTTCCATCACGTAGGTCTACCACCTTGACATTGTACATCTTACCATCTTTTTTATCACGAAACCTCAACTTGTCACCCTTCACAAAAACACTCCTCCCCCAACCAATGCACATCCCCCTCCAAGCATTGCACTCCACAAAGCGAGTATCTTGCTATGTTTAACTGATTTTCAAATTTTATTTATTTCCCGTAATACTCCACATTGAAAAGTTTCTGCTCATTAAAATAGGTTTTAGCACAATAAAAGGAGCTTCACTTCACTTCACCTCCTCTTTTCAGTAAAATGTTTCTCCCTCCTGTCAGTAAAATGCCTTTTGTCAGTAAAATATTTCTTCCTCTTGTCAGTAAAGATGTTTCCTCCTCAGTAAAACGGTAGCAGTTATAATTTGGCATGGGAGCATCAACACACTGTGTGCTATGATGTGTTACAGTAATGTAAACAATTTGATTTGATGATTAGGTGAGCCCATAACCAAAACTAGCTACTTCTGTTTATTCATTATGGGTGAATGTCCCCCATATCAGCCTGACATCTACCAATTACACTTCAAATACATACTAAATATAAAGCATGTCAGTAAAACGTAGTAAAGGGAACCGTGAAAACTTCTTATAATTTGAATGGTGTGGTACATGAGCTTGTCTATTCCTTCAGGGACTTAGAGTGCTTGTCAACTTGAGGCTGCATTTCCATCTACACGTGAGGAGTGTTGTAAGAAAAACTTCCACTCTGGCAACCAGTCTGCTCGGCTCTACTGTCAATAGGAGTTCTGTTTCCATGGTCTCTTTGTTTATTACTCATATAAGACCCATCTTGGACTACTGCTCATGTGTGTGGAATGTGGGATATTTGGGGGATCTGAGATTATTGGAGTCTGTGCAGAGGAGGTGGGCCAGGGAGATTGACGTGCTCAGTGGAGTGGACTATGGTGAGCTGCTCAAAGCAATGCAGTTGTTTTCTGCAAGAGGGAGGTTGTTGCGTTCAGATCTTGTGAAGTGTTGGAAGAGTTTTAATTGTTCTGTTGATTCAGGTTTGTCTGCTGTGTTTGAGAGAGCTCTGGATGTTTTTACACATGGGGATTCTTTCAAGCTAGTGGTTCCTTGCTGTCAGAAGGACTATAATGTAGATTTTTATATTCATGCTGTGTGCAGATTTGCAACTGACTGTCCGCTGATGTGGTGCAGTGTGACTCACTTCGCGGCTTCAAGAGGGCCCTGGCAGAGGAATTGGGGGCAGTGTTGGACGAGTTTTGCTAGACCTAATTTGATGTGATGTTGTGGCTACACTGTTTGTGTTGCTGACAGTTGTGCACAGTTGTTATTTGTCTTTGCTGTCTATTTTTTTTGGACCTATTAAGCACATTTTGACCAGCGTCCTGCTGCAGTGCTTTTACGGTGCTGTTCTTTTTGATTGCTGGCGCGCTGAGGTGTACTGCCTCCCATGCCTGCGTGCCCTGTTTGCAGGGCTGTTGGGGTCGTGGGGGGCTGCAAAGGTGAGACTTGCTTCTTCTTCACCTTTCACTATCTATCCTTTTCTCCACCATGCTGGGTGGTGAAAAGATGCTGAGGTGGTGAAAAGAAAGTTTGATAGGATTTGTGGAGTTCTGAATGTGGGCACGATTGAACTGAGTGACATGAAGTGTCTGAATGCTAATGGCTTATTTAGAGCATGTGTTGAGAATGATGAGCAGAGGTATGCTTTGCTGAATGCTGCAAAGGGGTTGATGCATGTTGATGAGTTTAAATCTGTGTATGTTCAGAGAGACCTGACCTACCGTCAGCGTCAGGAATTGATTGCTAGAAGAGCAGTGTTGCGGGACTCTCCTCGGGGGGGCGATGGTGGTGGCAGCCGGAGGGGCGATGGCCGTGGGGGCCGCGGCGGCGGAGCTGATGTTGGTGG
>SDVV010019645.1:0-13481 GCA_016164225.1 Gammarus roeselii | reverse complement strand
GGGGACTAATATCTTTCCCTTTACCCATCTCGACCTGGAATTGAAAAAAGACATTATTTACACCTCAAATGAAATTTACTACATGAAAATTAAACGACTACATCATAGATTCACTTAGAAAGTCATCAGAACACAAAAAACACCTTACACCGACCACAGCTGAACTAGAACTGAGCGAAACGTGGGCTGCAGCATGTGGACCACGTGATGGAATTGATCATTGCCATAGACCGACAGCTAATTATTGCCAGATATCACTAGAAACCTGCTAAAGGAGATCAAATTTACTACTGAAATACTCGTTCTGCATAAATAATACGAAATAAATCATCTATCATTACATAAATTGTGTTTATTTCACCTTCTTATGTAAAAATACCGGAAATCTCATAAATCCATAATAATTTTTCCAGTACTGTATATGTCCATAGAAAAAAAAAATATAGAAACAATAAACCAGTCATAAATACATATATAACGATATATACACTCACAACGTAGCAAACGTGGCACGGAAACAAATTTATAAGACAAGGAACAGGTAGGAGCAAACTCAGATAATCTTCCAGGAGCGCATCCAACTTTTGACTAGGGGATCCCTACGCCTCACCCCATCAGAAATTGAGAATAACACTAATCCTACCAGAACCGAATAAATATATATATAACGAGCAACAGTTAGTGACTAATTATACTCCACTACAACCATCTAAAGAAGAAAAAATTATATATAAATACAATGAAGATCATAAATACAGTACAAATTAAATGTTCATAACATTAACCTTGCCAATCATGGCCGTAAGCCTGCTTCCATCCCGCCGTTCCCCCCTTCCGTTTTCCCCCCCTCCCCCCTTCCGTTAGCTGACTCGAGCACCAAACCAGTTCCGGTACCCTCCGCCGCCCGCCCCACTCGTTTCTGCGCTAACCCCGTACGGACCAGTTGAGTCAAGGTTGCATGCATCGCGTCCTTCTCCGAACGGCTCTTTTATCCCTATTTATAATCCTTCACAGGGTGATATTTGCGCCTATATATACTACTAATATTGTTGATGGCCGCTTGAATATTGTTGATGAGCAGCTGGAGATATGGCAAAATAATTTGTAACCCTGTCTTTGAACTACTGTAATGCTATTCTATCGTTCCCACAAGAATCGGTATTTTCAAGCGCGAAAAATGCCTAAGCAATTTTCAGTCTGCTTACCCGGCTCGGTGTCCACATTTGGTCGTTCTTGGTGGATGAGTCGTTATGAGATGAAACTTTGAACCGAGTTAGCTTATGCAGCATTACCTCTTCGTATGTGTGCTTTCCAACGTTAGCAAAAAACTAATTGAATGATTCTGCTATTTCTTCTGGGTTTTCATAATTTGAGGACTTTTTGGTGTCTCGTGGGGCACAATATTTTCATGGATGTTCCAAGTCTGCTTTAGGGTTGATTTTTGTTTTTTCTAATTCAGCAAGGTGCGCAGCTCTATTTGCTTTGCCTATTAAGTTTTTGACGCGTTTTCTTATCGGATGGCAAACCACTCGCAAGACAATTAAAACACGCGATTCGTCGGTTAAATCCGCACTATTTATTTTTTACTTTTATTATTAATAAATCATTTATTTCCATCGTCTGGCAATTGGTTTTCAATTTTTCACGTAAGAAAAAAAGTCTAATATGACAAAATTATTCCGCCTATATAGCGTTGGGAAAACCTGTGACACGCGGGGTTGAAAAACAAAAAATACTTGGGGTGGATAAATAACAAAATACATGGGTGTGGAAAATAACAAGTGCATGGGGTGGAAAAACACGCATGCATGTGGCTAGAGTCCCGAGAACATGGGGTTGGAACATTAAAATGTGCTAACATATTGTATTGGGTAGTCTACATTATTGTACGATGCAAAAGATTAGGATGAACGACATGAATAATACAGAAAATATGAACACAATATCGGGGTGGGAAATCGAAAATGCTAACATATTGTATAGATGAGTCTAAGCCATTGTATTAATAATGAAGGGGTGAGAAGGCAACATAAGTTATACGAAAACACACTTCAGGACCCCTAGGAAATGATTCAATGATTGGCAATAAGAATAATTCAATGCTGGAGTACACAAGTCGGATGAATATACTTCTGTTATGAAAGACAAAGCAAAATAAAAAGCTAATAAGGCAATGATTTTATCATCAAAAATTGAACGGTAATTGTTACAAAATAATTTAATTATTATATTAAAATCGAGGTAACCTTTGTCAAAGTTGGAAACTGCCTATCGTTCCTCGAAAAGACTGAGTTCGTATTTTCATTATACTAAAACGACTGAAACATTTACAACCTAGAAATAGGCAAAACGCTAGTTAACACTTATGGTAATTGGCAAAGACAATTGTGATCGGTTGCAACATAGAAAACATATGTATCGTCAGAGTAAAAACGATAAGATGGTGTCTCAATGTTGAGAGTTTTGGTGGAGGTGGTTTCGGACATGCTGAAGAACAGAATGCATTTTCTGGTTACTGGTATTATGCATTTAGCTTGTGTTTGTGGGCAAAGTTACCGTTCTGAATTGATCGGTCAATAGATGTTCCTTAATCCTATTCGTGAAGAACGTGCTGAATTCAAGATTCTTGAGGCTTTTTGGGAGGCTGTTCCAGGATTTTGGTCCATGGATCGAAAAAGCTCGACAGGCAGTTTCTGTTTTTCTGTGTTCAACGTGCAGAGTCTCATTATTTCTTGTGAATCGATTGTTCTTTTCACTTCGAGAATATATGTGCCTTTGGCTGCCAGGTGAATGTTTTTCTAGAAGATCTTTATGAATTCTGATCGACTCATGGAGTGTCAGTTTGTTATCGATATTGAGCATCAGTAATATTTTGAGGAGAGGACTTACATGGTCTATTCTTTCATCATTTTGGTAAGCTTGACCTTTCAGAAACTTCTGAAAATATTTCGGGTTTTGTATTCCCTGCTTGAGTTCAGAAGTCATCCAGCTGACTGGAGGGGGAGTTATTTTTTTCGTAACTATCGGTGCTACAGTGTCGAGAGCTGCTGAGAACGTGTCTGCGAAAATGGCCGCTTGAATATTCACGTCGTCCGTGGTGCGCATGTTGTTAAGCGATGGGATTCTGTTCCATAACTCTTGCCTCAGTGAACTTCGTGAGTAGTCTTCTTCTGTTCTATTCGTCCGGATGACTGGTATCCGTTTTTCTTTGCGTATTGTGATCAGGCAGCTTGTAGCCTGGTGGTCGGCATGTGACTCACAAGCCTTGGTGCTTATGACAGACGATCGATTGTTTGTAATTATCAGATCGAGCAATGAGCTACTGTCTTTCGAGATTCTAGTTGGTTCCTCAATGAGTTGCTCTAGTTTTAATCTTTTAATTATTGCGTCAAACTTATTAGGTTCTAGTTGATCGTCATTGAAATATCATAAGACGTACATGTTCTTCTTCAAAGTAGCTTACGTCTGGAGATAGGATTCTATGTTGTTGATTGACTGGTTGCTGGCTTTGGGTGGCCTGTAAATGGCTTCGACAATGAAAGATTTAGTTGTTCTTACATGGACGGTAATTCAAGCATCTTCCACTTCGTCTCCACATCCATCCGTTTTCAATTTCCTGGTTGTGTACTCATTTCTGGCATAGATACAGGCACCGCCTCCTCTTTAACCTCGGTCTTTTCTAAACAGTTCGTACCCGTCTATCTGAATGAAGTTGCTATCCACGCTGGGCGCCAGCCATGTCTCTGTAAGTCAGAGTATATCCCCATCTTCATCCCTTAGCATCAGTTTAATATGGTCTAGCTTAGACATGAGACTTCGCACGTGTATGTGTTTTATTTGTATGTGGTACTTGTCTTTGGGTCGAGGCTTGCTTGCTTTGTCGCCCCTTCTCGTGAGGGGTCCAAATGCAATCTAGTCACATGTGCACGAGGGTTCTGCAATGACTATTGCTTCGATTTGTGTTGTTACTGTCGATGACCGTAGTGTTGCCGGAAACAAGGTCCTGGCTTTTGGGAACGCTGTCTGGTGAATCTTCTGCATAGATGCAGGTATCAGGTGCATCGTACAGGGCGGTTAATTTATTGGAGCAGAAGTTTTCATCGCTTGATGCATTGTTCGTTTTTGGGGAGTGTAAGAACTCCTGCATCGGTACAAGTGAGCTGTAATTATGGTCTTTTAAGTGAATGAATACTCTACGACCAGTCTGAATATTATTCAAGTGTGGCTTGATGGACCTTATTGTTGTATTGGCGCAGCCGACTTCCTGAACGATGTCAATCTGAAGTCCCAGAGCGTTGCTCAGCATTTTGGGGACCAGGTCTCCCAGGGATTGATTGTAGTCTCTGTTTTAAAAGTACTGTTCAATAAATACTAGGAATGCTTCGTCATACCCGTTTTTTGGGATAAAACCTGAATAATAGTTCATGTTCACATCGGCTTCATGCCATGCAGCTCCCAGTAACGAGTCAATGTCTTGTTAGGGACAATACCCAATTCGGTGCTTCTATGATTGGCTAATGGCATGTATCAGGCAGCGGTCATCTGTTGAAGTTGGCTTTAGCTGTAATTTTAAATTTGTTAACACTGTGTCAATTTTATTGTTACATGGACAAGGGAATTTTTATTACTTGTCTTCTCTCTAGATTGTGAAGACCTTTTCTTGGACGCCTGACTGAGGACATGGTGTTTAGTATTATGATGAGGAGCATTGGGGTCAGTTTGGAACACCACGGAAAGGACGTAAGGTTGAGGTGGATGAAATCTTATCAGGTGCTCAGTGGCAAGAACAATAGGTGGGGGGTAGGTTTGTGGTGAAAAACATCGTTTGGTTTGGTGACTCTGTGGCATTGATAATGGGTGGAGCGTATAGTTGGTGTGCAAGGGGCTTTGCGTACTGTGCAGTAGCATTGACTATGGGTGGAGCGTATAGTTTGTGTACAGGGGGCTTTGCCTACTGTGCAGTGGCATTGATGATGGGTCGAACGTAGGGTTTAGTTTTGTCTGCCGCGGTGCAACAAAATAGTGGGTTGTAGGGTTGAGATGCCGATGGTTTGGACTGAAGTGATACGCCATGGAACGAGTTCAGCTAGAAAGGTGGTATGTCTGTCGTGTGTGTGAATTTGGAGTCATGAGCCTTAGGTGATCGGCTCGTAAGCAAGGGCTGGACTGTGTTTCGGTGATCGCGCTCTGCGTAAGTGTGTTCGTAATTGAATGGTTTGCATTTTGGGCTGGTACTGTGCGTTAGGTCGTCGCTCGTGGAAGACCCACGGTCGCTTTCTTGTTTGTTGTGAGGCAAGCGGTGTTTTTGGGCAGAGCTTGAGAGTCGCGGTGTGTTGCTGATGATGGGTACGGTGTGAAGAGGCCGTGAGTGTGTATGGTCGGCAGACTTCTGGTCAAGTGCCAGAAGAAGAGGTGTAGTCCGTGAGTGTGCGCAGCTGGCTGTCTCGTGATGAGTTGTAGGTCGTGAGTGAGTGCTATTGGTTGAAGAGTGATTTGATGCAATCGGAATGGCGTACGCCACAAGAGTGTGTAGTTGGCATGCGTGTGACTGTGTGTCGATACGAAAGGAGGACGGTGGTGTGACCGAGGGAAACAAAGAAAGGGAGGGCACGCATATGATTGCCTTTTGTGGTCATAGTGATAGTAGGAAGCTGACAGTAGCTCAACCCAGTGGGGAACGTAACGTGCTACAATATCGAGGAGCTTGATCGTTCCTCTTCTGTTGAGATTTGAACTGTTTTGGTGAAAATATATCGCGTCGGGTTTTTTAGTAGGTCTGTTCCTTAGTGTGCCGGTTGGCATGACGCGGAGCTTTAGGGAGTGACACAGACCTATGAAGTGGATCCTTTCTTTGATTGAAGCGAGTTTGATGGGTTCGGCCACATATATCTATGCGACCCTATGTTTTGCCAAAATTGTTCTGGCTACCCTTGCTATGTCTTCATTTTCGACGCGATCAGTAAGTAATATTATGGGATTTTTGTACGGGTTTTCGGTCATAATGGTTGTAAAGAGTGCTTCAAAGTTTTGCCCACTGATCTTATGGACCGAACATTTCCTCGTAAGGTCGTCTGGTTGAAATTTCCAGATGAAGTCATCTCATATGAAGGCTGTTCGAAAAGGTATTTTGGTTTCTCCTGAAACGGTTCGGGCATTGTGCTCCGCACCAGGCGGCAGGATTGTTAGTAGGACGTCGTCTGCTACTTTAACAGCCATGCAACGGGCGGCTGGTGAGCCCTATTGCTATCAAAATTGCTATCTATATAAATGCCCAATAGTATTTTCCGAGTGCGCATCATTGAGTTTATTCAAGTGAAATAACTATGCAACCTTAGAAAATATATGAACTGGTGTGCAGGGAACGCGGCGAACTTGTGTGCAGAGAAGTTGTTGAACTGAGTATAGCGAACACGGTGAACAGGCTGAAAATTTCGAGTGGCTGTCCCTCCAGCGGGTGCATAGGGTCGGTCCAATTGACGGGCGGACGGGGTGCAGAAGGTAGTCCCTCCAACGGGTGGAGAGGGTTTCACTAACGTGCGGATAGGGTGAAAGAGATGATCCCTTCAACGGCGAAGAGGGTCCCACAAACGAGCTAGCGGAGAGCAGGAGATGGTCCTTTCAGCGGGCGGAGAAAGTCCCACTAATGAACGGGTGGAGTTCAGGAGATGGTCCTTCCAGCGACGGAGAGAGTCCCCCTAACGAATTGGCGGGGAACAGGAGATGGTCCTTTCAGCGGGCGGAGAAAGTCCCACTAACGAGCGGACAGGGTGAAGGAGTTGCTCCTTTCAGCAGCGGAGAAGGTCCCACTAACGAGCTGTCGGGGAGAGGAGATTGTCCCTTCACGGGCTCAAAGGGTCCCACTACCAAGCTGGCGTCGTGAAGGAGATGGTCTCCTCAGCTAGCGAAGACGGTCCCACTAAACAGTCTGTTGGATGGCAGGAAATGGTCCCACTGACGAGGGGGCTGAGTTTTGGGAGAGGGTCCCTTTAATGAGCAAAGAGGGTCACACTAACAGGCTAACGGGGTGCAGAAGATGGTCCTTTCAACGGGCAGAGAGGGTCCCACTAACGAGGGGGTGGGGTTTGGGAAAAGGTCCCTTCAATGGGCGGAAAGGATCCCACTAACAGGCGATCAGGGTTTGGAAACTGAGAGGGTGGAGAGGATCCCACTAACAGGCGGGCGTTGTTTGGGAAATGAGAGGGTGTGGAGCGTCCCACTAAACGGGCGGGCGGGATATGGGAAATTAGAGGGTGGAGAGAGTACCACTAAAATGCGAGCGGGGTGCATAGGTACAGGGGATGGTCGGCACAGACAACGGTTGGAGGGGGGCAGGGGAGGGAAGAGAGGAGTGAGGGCACCCTCGGAGAGGCCTATTACAGCGAGCACACGAGGAGATAGGAAAAGAGAGCGCTGGGAGGTAGTGTAGAGGTGGGACTTGAGATGAAGACGTTACAGCAGAGTCCTAAGTTTTCTGTGGGATAAATATTCATAACCCTTAGTTTTTTTTCAAATACTTCTTAGTTTCAGTTATGCAAATAAAATATACGTGTTTTCGTTATAGAACACTTTGAACAGGTCAATCCAAATTTGCACTTTATTTTCTAGGATCAACCCAAAATGTTGAATCTGTCCGAGATTGCACTTTATGTTCTCATATAAATCCAGAAATTGAATAAAACTTATTAGAGCCAGATTGAGTTCCACATGAGAAAAATTATTTCGAAATATTATTTAACAAGCAAAAACAATCACGATATATCTCTGTACCGGACGTCCCTCTTTGGAGCATAGAGGTACTAATGTGGGTGCGTTTGTCGTGCACTGGAGTTTAAAAGGTCTAGGTGTGGGGTGGAATGTTGGGTGTGGAGGGTAGAGGAGTCAACTGAGAGAAACAGTAGGGAACTGTCCACGGCTGGTCAGGATTTGGACACGTTCAGGTGAAATTTTAGAAAGTATGTAGAAACTCTTTTGTGTGGTAATCATGGGTTACTTGGTAAATTACCATTGTAAGAGGTTTGTTTGGATATTGATGTCCTATAAACTGAAAAATATGGCGATCGCAGCAAGGCAGCCTGGAACACACGTTGCCTGTATTGCCTGAGTTGAATGCGTCCCTTTAAATTCCCTACTATTGCCAGCACTCGCTACACATGTTTGAAGCACCACTCGGAGTGTTCAATTTAGCATATATTCCGTTCAAAACACAGTTGGAGATGCATAAAAGATACTTCACAGTGTATCATTGTTAAGTTCAGATTTGCATAGTCCTCTTGATAACCCTTGAACCGGTCCCATAACACATTGTCTACCCTAAAGTATACAAGAACTGAAGTCCCATGACTAGACCTTTGGATAACCTATTGTTACTTTTTCATTTCAGTTGAATTGGGGAAATAACAGACGCAAAGATTCGAGATATTCTTGCTTTTCTAACATTGATTTAATCCTAACTTCACAACGTATGTTCTATTAGTTTTGAGTAGCCGTGAGTTCCAGTCTATTCATTTATTCCCTGTAAGAGACAGCACTTGGAACAGTGTAGTGGTTTGCAGGGCTTGGGCCGGAGGAAGAGGGTGGAGACGTAGAGGAAAGAATGATGGTGTTTGTGTTACATGATACCAGCCGAGGGAGGAAGGGAGGAGAGGGAAGGAGGAGAGGCAGGGCAGGCCAGGTAACCCTCAACAGTCAATGCTTGAAGAAGCCGCGTTCACGTTGGTTGAAAAACCTGTCATGTTGACAAGTTCATGTTTTCTTGTAGGAGAAGAAACAAATCTGGTATAAGGATTCGTTAAGCATTGTGAACCATAATACGCTGTAAAGTAGCATATCGTCGACTTCATAGAACCCTTTGAACACTTCAGTCCACAATGTCACCTGTACTCAAGTAGAGCCCTTCACAAAGTCTACAACACTTGCAGTTGCGAGGCCTCTAAACATCAAAACATAGCTTTTAAACTGAATATAAATAGAATTTATCATGATTATTTCATACTCGATTGTTCTGTTGCAGTTCACTGAGTAGTTTATGCTAATTTCAACCACTTAACTGAACGAGGTCTAAGAAAAAATGAACAAAACAGAGGAGCTACTCAAATCACGACCTACCCCTACCAAGGCACGGATCAATTCATGTCATTGTTAGTGCGTGCGGTTCTGAAGGCAACAGCTGCTACTTAGATTCACTCAATATTGACAAATATTTAAGGGTGGTGAATGAATTTCCCTCCACATACCTCCAATCGATGTGTCATTCTCTATTCACCATTGTTCAATATGTCAAAATAAATGCAACATTTACGTTAGACCAATAATTTCTAGAAAACAATGTAGAATATTTAGGGCCAACTCGCATTTACTCAGTCCTGACAATTGACTGCTTAAACTGACATTTAACATGAAACAGAAAGTAATAAATGTCCAACATGAGGTCAGATATTACATAACTCATACACTGTCGGTCACAGGTGAACACTTATTTTGAAATTAGGTACATATGTAGTTAATTGACATGTTGCATATGCACTTCAAAGAACACATTCAATGAGTCACTATGATGGGTGTGATAATTGAACAGGTTTTTTCATGAATGAGATAGCAAGAAATGTGAGTGTAAGATCAGGAAAACAAATTAAGAAATATCCTTAAAGTGACACTGATGAATGCCATATTGTTAGCTTGGTAAATTGCTATAGGGAAGAAAAATTACAATCCACTTATTTCCAGACCTACAAGTTCCAAAAAGTGTGATTTTTGATTTTGTTCAATGGTACCTAAACTTGGACTTGTTCATACATCGGTCAAATTTCCAATTTTGAAAGGTCACTAATCTAAAAAATAAGTGAGAATGGCTTGTGACGAGTTACGGGGAATTTTCAAGTGCGTAATGTTACCGAAAATTTACATAGGGTTGTTTTTTCATAATGAACACTCTGTCGTAGTTAGTTAATTGATATGTGTCTTCGTTAACAATCACTGCTGCATAAAAGTTAATGATGTTGCACAGTGGGAGAATATTCCATTGACAAATGACAGGTGCCGTATGGCCTCGTCTTCTAGGAAACGCAACTGTTCTAATGACATTAACTAAATAAAAAAAGAGTTCAAAAATCTGATTAATCTCCTTAGCCATTCTATGAACAAGAATTTTCCGTTTGGAAAAAAATGTAGTATCATTTGCAAAGAGGACAAGGGAACATATATCGGTAGTGTTTACAATATCACTAATGTAGATAACGAATATCATTGGTCCAAAGATCGATCATTGCAGTACTGCTACAATCTTGGTGCAGACTGACGATGATTGTTATTCCAACTCACAAGGTGTTTGCCATCAGTAAGATAACATTTTGTCCAGCTTTTGCCTGTGGATTGAACACGAAATACTGCAATTTCGCTACAATAATGTCATGATTTAGGCAGTCAAAGGCGTTGATGAGATTCAGAAAGGTGGTAACAGCGACTTTCACGATATCGAACTGATCAATGTCATCTCCAGTGATATGTGAAAATGCAATGACTTTATTCCTAAAAGCCTGGAAGACACTCTAATTTTAAATAAATAGGTGACCAAAAACATCGTGAGTACATATTCCATCATAAAATACTTTTTCAAACATTTTTCTTATGACGGACAGGACTGATTGGGCGATAATTTTGTTTCTCGGTTTGTCTTTTATCTTCATAAATTGGACTCAAAAATTGGACGAATTTTTGAGATTTTTAGTGACCCGCGAAAAAAATGCCTGCCGAGTAACTGATTGACACGCTGGGTCAGCGGAGCTTCAATGATCACAGATACAGCTTTAATTACGTCAGTTTGGATGTTATCCTAGCCAATGCTGACACTTTTTTAAACCTTATACTGTATGATTATTTTTACTTTGTTTTGGCGGGCAGGGGATTTAATAGACGTTCCGGGGGCCGTTCGTGGATCAGCGATGACCTCGTCATTGATAATAAGTGAATCCTAATTACTCTGGTTATTTTTTCCGCAACAAAACGTTACCAATAGTTTTCCAGACTCACTTACTAGTTCATTGAGAGGCCTCAATTAGATTTTGAATATAGTTTTCACGACCAATAGAAGTCACGAACGATAGTAGTCACGACCAAAAGTAGTCACAAACAATAGTAGTCATGAACAATAGTAGTCAGGAGCAATAGTAGTCACGAGCGATAGTAGTCAAGAAAAATAGTAGTCAAGAAAAATAGTAGTCATGAACAAAAGTAGTCACGAACAATAGTAGTCATGAACAATAGTAGTCGCGAGCAATAGTAGTCACGAGCAATAGTAGTCATAAGCAATAGTAGTCTCGAACAATAGTAGTCACGAACAATAGTAGTCAGGAGCAATAGTAGTCACGAACAATAGTAGTCACGAGCAATAGTAGTCTCAAACAATAGTAGTCACGCACAGTAGTAGTCACGAACAATAGTAGTCACGAGCAGTAGTCGTCAAGAGCAATAGTAGTCACGAGCAATACTAGTTACGAGCAATACTAGTCACGAGCAATGCTAGTCACAAGCAATACTAGTCACGAGCTATAGCAGTCAGTTGAGTGATATGAAAGTATTTATGAATGGTTCATACTCACGTTTATTTCCTTTGTGATCGATAAATTCTCTGTTTGTTGGTAGCGGAGCTTTTTTTTATAAGCAGTAAATGCACCCCGAACAGTTTAATGTGCACTCTTTGTAACTGTGGAAACATCACTTGATGTACCTAATGTGTTACATCATTGTAGTCATAATTCTCAGCGCCGCAATACCATTATTGAAGTTGCGGTCGCTACCCTTACGTTATTTAATTGCAATCGGATTACGGTATTCGTGAGAATTCAGCTTCTGAATAAAATTAAGGTAATGGTCACACAAATCTGAAATCATCATGAATGCAAGAAATTTTTTAGTAACTGTAACATTGTTGGTGAAAATGTTGTATTAGAGTTGATGGTACAGCAGTTGTACTCGTTGCATTATTTATTAATGTTTATAAGCCAAGCGGAAGAAATTGTTAATCAGCAACGGAAAATAACTGATGAAACCAAAGCAGAGCAACATCAAAATTACTCATAATTTACACTTCACTATGAGCTACATCAATGCAACAGAAAATCTTTCTTTCTCGGCCATTTATACAAATCTTGAAATTCGTTAGTTAGTTTCGTCCTTGAACATTTGGTGCCAAATGATTCACTGGTTCATATCGATTTTTAGGATAAGTAAATGATCATTTGACAACAAATATCCAATGACACAGGAAAAATTGTCTAGCAATACATTTTTATGATGATGGAGCTCGGCTCCAGGGATTGCTCAACAGCCCGGAACATGAAATCCAATCTCCAAATCGGCATCTACTGCTTCGGGAAAATTACTTCAATTGTTTTCAACATCGTGCATTGCACGATCAAACATTAAATGTTGCTATTTTTTCATCCATTGAACATTTTGAGGTGTTGATGAAGGAGCACTGAAACATCTTTTCTGTGTTCAAATATGATGTGATTCGTTTTGGTTTAAGTCCTATTCAGGCATACTACAAATCAGATATTGAAGTGCCCATACATATAGTTAACATTTACTGATGCAAGAGCGAGAATATCGGCACAAGAGTCAAGCAATGTGCAAAAAAATCAAGCACTGAGGGCTTCTTTACCAATTAAATATGACTCAGGATCATTCAAATGGTCTTAAAGTGTAATAAGATACAGTCGCATAAGGACCTGGCCATACTGAAGTGTTCTGGGCAGCTGGTGAGCTGACTGCCTCTTGGTTGATTCTCTGAGACAGCCTCGTTAGGCTCAGAGCTGCAGTTCGCAATCGAAATGGAGCCGCTGCTGGAATTAACAACCAACCAGCTGTTATTGCTACCGCTAACTCTGCTGCTGCTGTCACTGGTGCTGCTGCTGGCACTGGTGCTGCAGCTGTTACAACTGTTGTCACTGGTGCTGCTGCTGGCACTGGTGCTGCAGCTGTTAAAACTGTTGTTACTGGTGCTGCTGCTGGCACTGGTGCTGCAGCTGTTACAACTGTTATAACTGGTGCTGCTGCTGGCACTGGTGCTGCAGCTGTTACAACTGTTGTCACTGGTGTTGCTGCTGGCACGGTGTTGCAGCTGTTACAACTGTTGTCACTGGTGCTGCTGCTGTCACTGGTGCTGCTGCTGGCACTGGTGCTGCAGCTGTTACAACTGTTGTCACTGGTGCTGCTGCTGGCACTGGTGCTGCAGCTGTTAAAACTGTTGTTACTGGTGCTGCTGCTGGCACTGGTGCTGCAGCTGTTACAACTGTTATAACTGGTGCTGCTGCTGGCACTGGTGCTGCAGCTGTTACAACTGTTGTCACTGGTGTTGCTGCTGGCACGGTGTTGCAGCTGTTACAACTGTTGTCACTGGTGCTGCTGCTGTCACTGGTGCTGCTGCTGGCACTGGTGCTGCAGCTGTTACAACTGTTGTCACTGGTGCTGCTGCTGGCACTGGT
>SDVV010019644.1:0-13482 GCA_016164225.1 Gammarus roeselii | reverse complement strand
ACTTCTGCTCCACTCTTAATCTGCCTTCCACCAGCAGATGGTCAGACACTCCTCCACCCTCCCCTCTCAACACCCGCACATCCAACAGCCTCTTCACCACTCTCCTCGATATCAGCACAAAATCCATCAGTGCTCTCTCCACCATTGCACCATGGGCCATCCTCACCCATGTGTACTTGTGAATATCTCGCTTCTTAAACAGACTGTTTCCGACCACCAGCTCCTGCTCCATACACAGACCTATCAGGTTTTCTCCACTGTCATTTCTACCGGGGACGCCATACCTTCCTATGAAGAAGCAATTCTGGACTGACCTGAGTGAGTGTATTGAGAGTTTTGGAGGTCATTTCAATGTAATTGTACTGGGTGACCTTAATGTGAGAGTTGGAGATGTAGTGGTGGAGAATGTGATAGGAAGGTATGGCGTTCCCGGGAGAAATGACATTGGAGAAAACCCGATAGGTCTGTGTATGGAGCAGGAGTTGGTGGTCGGGAAAAGTTTATTCAAGAAGCGAGATATTCACAAGTACACATGGGTAAGGATGGCCCATGGTGCAATGGTGGAGAGAGCACTGATGGATTTTGTGCTGATATCGATTAAGAGTGGAGCAGAAGTGGAAGGGCAACAAACGAGTGGGAGAAGGACGAGAGGTAGTGGAAGTGAGTGGACTGAATGTGAAAAGTAGAGCCGAGGAGTTTCAGCAGGCGTTGAAGGAAGAATATGACAACGTGAGAGGAGAGGACCTGAGAGATGTGGAGGAAGAATGGGAGACGTTAAGGGATGCGTAGCTGAGCTGTGCGAAGGTGTGTGGTGCGCGCCGTGAGGGAGGGTGCAGGAGGAAAGGCTTTGAGTGGTGGAACGAGGAGGTCAAACTGGCGGTGGCACGGAAGAGAGGAGCGTTTGAGGAGTGGTTGCAGGTGAAGTTGGAGATGGCTCATGTAAGCTACAAATAGAAGAGAAACGAGGTGAAGCGGGTGGCGAGGAGAGCCAAAAGGGACGCTGATGCCAGGTGGGGCAGACGGTTGTGCCAGAATTTTGAGAACAAAAAGATGTTCTGGAAAGAGGTGGAGAGGGTGAGAAAGAGAGAGACCGGAAAGCAGGAAGTGGTGAAAGATAAAAACGGCCAGTTGTTGTTGGGAAGTGGTGATGTACGGAAGAGGTGGGCCGAGTATTTTGATGAGTTGTTGAATGTCGAAGATGACAGAGAGGCTGACATTGTTGCTGTGAGTGGTGGTGCTCGGATGCCAATTTTGGGAGAAAGACTTGTTGTGGACATTACCAGGGAAGAGGTGCAGGAGGCGGTGGACGTGATGAAAGCAGGAAAAGCCCCTGGTTTGGATGGCGTTGCGACCGAATGCCTGAAGAAGGGTGAAGTAACGATCGTCGAATGGTTGGTGAGGTTACTGAACTTGTGTTTTGTGGCAGGCGTGGTACCGAGTGAGTGGCGCAGTGCCAGCATTGTTCCGCTAAATAAGGGCAAAGGAGATAAAAATGAATGCTGCAACTCGAGAGGTATCAGTCTGTTATGTGTGGCTGGTAAGTTGTACGGGAGAGTGCGGATCAAAAGGATTAGAGACTGTACGGACTGCGCAATTGGAGAGGAACGGTGTGGCTTTAGGAGTGGTAGAGGGTGTACCGATCAGATTTTTGCCGTGAGATGGGTATGTGAGAAGTACCTTGCTAATGGAAAGGATGTGTTCTGGGCTTTCATGGATCTGGAGGAGGCATACGACAGAAATGACAGGGAAGCGCCGTGGAGGGTGTTGCGTTTGTATGGAGTGAGCGGACATCTGTTGAAAGCGGTGCAGAGTTTCTATGCTGACAGCCGAGCATGTGTCTGAGTGGGGAGTGAGGTGAGTGATTGGTTCAGTGAAAGTGGGACCGAGACAAGGCTGCGTGATGTCTCCCTGGCTGTTCAACCTCTATATGGATGGAGTGGTCAGGGAGGTGAAGGCGAGTGTGCTGGGTCGTGGCTTGGAACTGTTGGAAGCGAATGAGCGGAGTTGGCAGTTGAGTCAGTTGCCATTTGCTGATGATACGGCCCTGGTTGCGGATTCGGAGGAGAAGCTATTTAGGCTAGTGTCTGAGTTTGGTAGAGTGTGCAAGAGGAGGAAGCTTCGAGTGAACGTCGGTAGGAGTAAAGTAATGAGATGCTCGAGGACTGTCGATGCGAGCAAAATTAGGGTCACCCTAAATGGAGAGCTCATGGAGGAAGTTCAGTGTTTCAAGTATCTGGGCTCTCACGTGGAGATAACTGGACTAGCGGAAACTGAAGTGGAAGCGCGTATAAAGGAGGGATGTAAAGTGTTGGGTGCACTAAAAATTGTAATGAGCTGTAGGACGTTCGGGATGGAAGCAAAGAGGGGCTGTATGAGGGTGTTGTTGTCCCAACTGTGCTCTACGGAGCTGAGGCTTGGGGGGTGAGAGCGGAAGAGAGAAGAAGGTTGAATGTTTTCGAGATGAAATGTTTGAGGAGCATGGCTGGAGTAACGTTGAGAGACCGGATCACAAACGACGTGGTTCGAAACAGAACAGGGATGGCGAAGAAGTTGGAGGACTGAGTGGATTCGCGTGTTCTGAGATGGCTCGGGCACATGGAGAGGATGGATGAAGGGAGATTGGTGAAAAGGGTGATGGATGCGGAGGCGAGTGATCGCAGGCCTAGAGGTAGACCGAAGTTTGGGTGGATGGATGGTGTGAAGCAGGCGTTGGGAAGGAGAGACATGAATGTGGAGGTGGCGAGAGAGCGTGCAATGAACAGGCGTGAGTGGAGAATGGTTGATTTTGACGATGCTCTAATGTGCTTTCCCGCCCTTGGCATCCCGCTGTAGGGATGGTCGTGGGTGGGGGGGCCCGGCCACTATGACGCGGCAAGGGTAAACCAGTGAAAACTATCGAGCCTGCTGCTGACGACGGATCCTCGGACTGCACTCGTTACCCAGAGTGTATGTTGAGGGGGTACCGGCCGGACCCTTTAAAACAAAAGGGCTAAGTTGAGTGGGTGTGAGCGTATGAGGGTATGAGGTGCGCCTTGCAGTCGGCCCTCCCTCTTTCTGGTGGATGCGGCCTTGTGTCTGTATGAGATACAAATTGCCTAAATAAAAATGTTTCATCAAGCAGGATATTAAAAATCACAATTTGTTTAGATGTTTAGAAGTGATTGTGAGAATAGAAAATGTTGTCGTGTTGCAACCAATGTGAAAGAAAGTCTTGGAATCTGTAAAGAGTTGGAATTTTTCAATGATTGCTGCTAGTGTATCACCAAACTGAGAAAGAACATTCAGAAAATACCTAATAAAGTTTACATATATGCGCGTTCAAATAATGAGTAGGTCGAATTTAAACTGATTCTGTTGTGACGTCAATATTTCCATTCATCACATGGCTAAATAGTGTGCCAGGTGCGGCAGCAAGTTCCTATATAATTAACACTGGCCTAGCAAGACCAAAGCTGTAACAAGCCTGGCAAAATAACGATTAGTTATAGCAGATGAATACTTTCATACACTAATCATTGAGAACAAAAAAAGGATCTAGTGTGTGTGAATTTATAGGAGTATAAAATTGTAATTCCTGATCATAATAAGATTGAAATGAGAATGATCAAGGAAAATATAATTCGTTAGTAAACATGACTTTTCGATCATTAAACATCTTCAGTGCAGAAACTGACGAGGCAAACAATGTCGCGGAAGCCATTAATAACTTAGATAATATGTTGTTGTAGGTGTTTTCACAACATGTGCCGAGAAGAAAACAATTGCAAAATAAGGATTATTTAGAGAGAAAAGCGCGCATGAAAAAACAAACTAGAAATAATTTTTACGAACTTGGCAGAGAAGCAAACCCATGCAGAAAACAAGAAGTAATTGTTTCAATTGAAAGCGAATAAAAGATTCCCATGACCAAGAGAGGAGAGAAAATGAAAGGAAAGCCCTTTAACAAGTTACGGGAAAAGTTAGGTTTTTCTTTGTTTATGCAGTCAATCTTTCTACCTTCCCAACGTAAGTTAGGCCCTTAATTGATGAATACGGTCAACTGGTTATGAAAAAAAGTAATGAGCGTGAGCGAATTTACACGCTCATTTTAGATACTAAATAATAAAGATTATTTAGTATCTAAAACTGTACCCAGTCAAACCTCGAGATCGTCCAAAATTATCATTGATAGATCTTCTCAACATTTACAACTCTGAAATTACAGGAGCTATCAGTGACATAGGTTGCAGTAGCGCACCCGAACCAAACGACATCCCAGCTACTTAATTGTAACAATGACAGCAGGCGCCGTTGAGACCACTACAAATGTCGAAGCTGGCGTCTTTGGACACCTCTGATATTCAACAAATATGAAACATTCTGGCATCTTCACTCCAGCAAAAGGAGGTAGCCTCACAAGTTCATCTTATTACAGACCAACATCTTTGTCATCACTCACTGAAAAATTTCTTGACAAAATATGAAGAGCAGAGCAACTTTGTTCCAGAGGTAAGAGGAGCACGTTGATACAACTACTGGAGCACTATGATGAATTACAACGAACAGACACAGATTGACGGACGTACAGCTTTTTGAAATCAGGGTGCAAAACCTTCTCGAATGATATACGGCACACATCAGACAGATGAGGAAACAACGTCACTAAGTAGGGCACTACCCTGGGACTGGGAGATATAATATAATTATGACCCTAAACCTGGTAAACAATATTTACTTTGAATAACAATCCGGAGAGCGAGGATCCATTAAAGCAACAGATTGTTGACTAGCACGTTATTAATTCTCTCGCTTGGATACATGTAGCTAGTAATAAGTTCAAGAAAATATGTTAGCTAATTTTTACAATATATCGGAAAAATTACTTCGTGCATCAATAAAAAAAATTCATAGCATTTTCATTTAGCGAATACGATCAAGTCACGCCACCGCAATATCAAGACACTGCACAGTGTTTCAAACTATTCAGCTTTGGTGGAAAATCTTTGGCTGGCGACTGGTGAACAATTACTATACAAATAGCTAATAAGGGAGAGTGAGCATCACACACATTCCGTTTGCAAATAGCGAAACAAAGCACATCTGTGGAAAGATCAGCTTTGTATTGAGACCCGGAATAGTGGACCAAGGGAAACCAGCCAAGCCCAGAGGAAAGTATGCCAGTGACTTCAAACACTTATGTTCAAATGAATGGTAATCCACGTGGTCCTAACCTTATAGCACTGGAGGGTATTTCTGTCCCACATCTTGATGGTGTTGTCTCTGAGCCCAGAGACTATTTTGTTGTCGTCGTATTGGAGGCAGTAGACACCCTTGGAGGTCTCTGATCGACAGTTGATCTTCTGAAGGTTGTGCCGGCCCGTGCGCCAGTTAGCTTCAATTGTCTTAATATTCTGTAAACCAACGTGATTCAGTTAAAACATATACCAACAGCTATCAAAATGCATACAAGTAAGAATGGGGACATAAACTACTTGGCTTCCTACCTTGGATATCTAAAATAATTTAAAGGTCCGCGTACGGGACCGTGGGAGGATGCGATTGTGATGCAAATAATCCATTCCTAAAAGGCAGATTAGGGGTAGCAGAAAATAGTGAAGGTGAGACCAACACTAACTACTAGGATAGTCCAATGTATCAAAGAAACGGAGTTGCATCCGGGAAGGTGCAAAACAAACACACATCTCTCTGGCGCTATCGCGCAAAACAAATGTTAGCCCACTAGTGAACACAGGTCCGGCCAGGACCCCTTGACACACATTAAGTCGGGAGTGAGGTCCGAGATCCCAGACATGATTTCTCGCTCCCAACGTCCCAATTACGCATATCATACTTAGGAACCTACTTTTTCTACAACCCTCTTGTTGCATTACATACTTCTGTGCAGGCAAGATTTAACATCCCTCCTTCACTCGAGAGTTCACCTCTGTTTCAACCAGTTCAGTGCTCGCCACACGAGAGCCCAGGCACAGCAAATCGTGAACTTCATTCAATAATTCTCCATTTAGGAGGAGACTGATTATGCTCAGTTATTTCTTGAACATCTCGTTTCTTTACTACTATTCACGCTAACTTGCAGCTTCCTTCTCTCACACAAAAAATGCCGAAACTGGTCTAAAAAACTTCTCATCGAAATCTGCCACCAGCGCCGTATTTTTTGCAATTTTTGAAATAGTGAACGACTCGACTGCCAACTCCGACCACTTACTACTAACAACTTTAAACCTCAACCCATTAGACTAGTGTTGACCTTCTTGACCACACCATCCAGATAGATATTGAACAGCCAGAGAGACAACGCAATCGTGCTTCAATCCCACTTTCACTTGGAGCCAAGCACTCACCCTGATCTCTGTTCTGACACGTAGCTACTCTGCTTCCAGCATCATAGAAACTCCAGACTGCTCTGAACAAATTTCTGTCCTCCATAAGAACGTGCACCCCCCTTTAAACGTAAAATTAAAATAAAGTGGCATCCAAATCATAGACGATTAGTAACAAACATTGCTAGAAAGACCATCAACTTTGATGGCCCATTGGAAAAGATACCAGCCTTCCTAGTTGCTAAGTGAGTATTTAATAGCTTGCAATGTTCAACATTAGCCACTGTAATATCTACCAACAAAGCTATAATACTAGCCACTGCAATATCCATTCTCTACTATCTACCTTGTTTCAAACCCAATATTTAATAGTCAACAATGTGAACCATTAACCAATATAATATCTACCAACAAAACTTTAATACTAGCTACGGCAATATCCACAAAGGTTTGATGGTAACAGGAAAAACTTAAACTAACAAATAACTAAGACTATAACAGCCACTAGCTCGTCATCAATTTATTTATTCGTTCTTCCTCCACTTGCCTGTAATATTTTAGGGTACATTTTTCTGTAATATGAGTGTCCGGGATGTTGCTCTCCAGGCCGCGGCTTAAATAAAAATTGTCCCCTGAAAAAAAATAGGGAAATATACCTAAATATCGGATATGGAGAACTCCATAACAGAGCCTGTGTGCAAGATCAAATATTCTGTTACAACCAAGCAGAAGAGTTGCCAATGACAACAAGAATTCAAGTATTATAACTGTAAATACGTCATACCACACTGAGCACATACAAATAAATAGTTAATGGATAGGTTAGCTAGCTACTACATATTTTTCAATATCCAAAATATTTTTTGCTGAACAGCTGACAAAAATCCTTTCGGCTTGGACCATACACAATAGCTCGTTTCTTGCCAAACGGAAGAAGGTTCGATAAAAATTTGTTTCAACATACACATAAAGGATGATAAATAGCTGACAGCAACAAAGTACAAAGCGTAGAAGGTAAATACATATAGACTTTGTCAGGTTGACTCACCATCCTCTTCTCTCAGAGAGACCCTTCCAGAGTGGATCTGTTCGGACTTTCCTCTCTATGAGCTTCTTCCAAAGCACACCGTCAGCTATGACACGCTGCCATTCTCTGCATACAAGCTCGGCATCCCGCAAGCTCTTGCCGTCTAGGTAGCTTAGGATCTTCTCAGCCACATGGTCTAAACCTTTCTCTGCAATGAAAATACGAGTTAGTGTGTGGGTTTGTGTACATAATGGGTATTGGGCAAGGTAAAGTAGAAAAAGTTATTATTAATCAAGATCGTGTATCAGTATTGATATGGGCAGTGAATTCAACATTGGAAAAACTTCAGTCCTCACCAAGATTCGATCCCGCGTCGCAGGTATACAAGTCCAGCACTTTACCCCCTGAGCCATCCAGCACAACTAAAGTTGTGATTCAAGCTTTTGTGGGAATTGTACTGTTTAGTGCTGGACTGTCATTCCTGCAATGCGGGATCTAATCTTGGCAAGGACCGAAGTTTTTCCAATGATGAATTCACTGCCCATATACATGAGTCTCCCTACGTTTTGTTGGTATATCCTCTCTCCTAGGTCTTTCATAGTACAGCTGTCACAAACAACAGTCAGTCGTGAGTATTTGCTATATGAAATTATGATAATCCAGTCATGCAACACAAACATTAGAAATTCCCTTGGTGACAATAAATGACTAAATTTCATAAAGCGTTTTTTATATACAAGTTCCTAGTTTTAAAGGTCAATAAAATGCTTCAACAATTTGTTCAAACTCATGTTGCTATGGATTGCAAGCTTACATGCTAGCTTAATTTTGTATTATGCCTAATAAATATTACAACAGATTTTGATAGCATATTTTTCTTTGTCTTTCCTGATGTTTTAAGAATCTGTGGTTTAAGCTTTACTTGGGAAACAATGGTTCTGCTGTATCAACACACAAGGGCTTTCAGAAAAATGAATGTTCACAGAAATTTTTCCTCACCTCGCAGTATTCAAACTCTTTGTCGATTAAATTAAGGAACTTAGCACAATTTGGGATTGAGAGTGTCCTGGTTGATCTCAGACAGGAAGAGGCATAGATAACATCGAATCTGTTCAGCAAGACGTGGCTTGTACTCCACAGAAATCCGTCCAAAGACATATGGAGAAGTTCGAAATTTCTGAAACAATTTCGCAGCCAGTATTGAATAAATATATTAAGTTTCATCCATACAAAATTCACTTGTGCAGAAGGATGATCAAAACGATTGGAAGAAAAGGCTACAATTAGAGCTGTAATCTACTGAAATTTTTCAAGAGGACAATCAAATTTGATTGCTGATGATGACTGATGAAACACATTTCACTTAATTGGTTTTGTTAAACATCTAAACTACTGATTTTGGAAAGTGAAAAATGGCAAGTTCTACACGTAAATGAATAGCAACCACAAAGCTGGAGCGGAAAAGATCAATTAGCTCGAATTTTATGGAAAAGTAAATTTATTTACAGAGAAACAGACCCCAGGCCGCCCCTCACACTGCTCTCATGCACTCACGCACCAACAAATTTAACCCTGCGGCGCTAAAGGGTCCAGCCAGGAGACCCAGCAACACACACTTTGTGTCAGGAGTGAGGTCTGAGATCAGAATAAGCAGCAGGGTCCGACAGCTTCAACTGATTTACCATTGCTGCGTCATAGTACTCGGGCCCACTCACACCCACGACCAACCCGTTTCTCAACAAGACACTATGGGCAAAAAAGCACATCAAAGCACAGCAACGTCAAAACTAATCCATTCACAACCATTCACTATTCACGCTAAACCATTGCATGCTCTTTTACCACCTCCACACATATGCTCTCCATAACCCCTGCTTCACGCTATCCATCCACCTAAATTTTGGCTTACCTCCGAGCCTACGTCTACTCGCTTTTGCTTTCATCACCCGTTTCACTAATCTATCACCCATCCTCAAGATGTGCCCAAACCATCTCATAACACATGAATCTACTCTGTCCGCCAACTTGCCCACTCTCATTCAAACAATGTCGTTATTGATCCTGTAACTCAGCGTCACTCTGGCTATGCCCCTTGAACATTTCATCTCAAAAACATTCGACCTTCTCTTCTCTATTGCTCTCGCCCACCACGTCTCCACCTCGTTGAATACTTATGGGACAACTTCCTCCTCATAAAACAGTCTATGATTGCATACCTAACGTCCTACAGCTCATTAAACACTTCAGTGCACCCAATACTTGCACACCCTTCCTTCACTAGAGACTTCAACAGTTTCCAGTAGTTCAGTCCTCTCCACATGAAAGCCCAGGTTTGTGAAGCACTGAACTTCCTTCAATAACTCTCCATTGAGGAGGACACTCATTCTGCTTGCATTGACATTCCTCGAACATCTCTTCTTTATTTTTACCCACATTAAATCACAACCAAATTTAGGAATACATAAATTCTTTGATAGGTCTACACAATATACAAGTAGAAACAATCGCTTCAATATATTACTAACCATACAACTGGTGGACAGCATTTATATTCATTTAATTGACCAGTAGCTTCAAATACACAGGATGTAAATTGCAGAATAATCATTAGTGCTGCAGAAAAGTTAAAGACAAATTGGAAGTTGCAGAGGCCTGAACAGTGTGGATCGAGGTGCCCTGCCCGGTGCCTTGACAATTCATGTGATCAGGGAACAATGACAAAACCTGTTTACTGCTGGCAGGCTATCACTGGATACCAAACTGTACCAATAAATGAGACCCAAATCCTGGAGTTCCAAAATGCAGACCAGGTACTAGAGAAGACAGTCTTGATAATCATTGATGCTCCTCTCCCAGGTTTGAAAGCTAAAAAAAGTCACTGAAATCTAAGACAAATAACAACAGAAATAGTTGGCAGTAGCTTGAAAATAAAGAACACAAGTTAAACGTGCTTGTGGGGAGTGATCTGAAAAGAATTACAAGAGACTAATCAGCCAATAAGCAATAAAATTGAATCCTGAATGTTAAAAAGTAAAATAAAAAAAATCAGTTACAAATAAACTTTGGTCCAAGGGCTGTACAGATCTTGCCCCAAGCAGAGATTAGCTCCGCACTTGAAAGAAAATATAATTCAAGAGTGAAGCAGCCCCTCAGCCTGCTCAAGGAAACAAAGTGAGAAAGACAATTGCATCCCACTGCAGTGCGTAACTGTGTGGTGCAAAATTATGCAGGACTGATGTAATTGGGTCTTATTTATTTGAAAATGCAGCAGGCATTACAGAGAGTCAATGGAGAAAAATACTGACACATGCTTGATACAATCTTAAGAAATTAGATCTTCTGTTAATCATCTGTGCAATAGTCACAAGCTGTGCAGCAGCAGGTTTTACAGAGATTCAATGGAGAAAGATTCTAACACATGCTTGATACAACCCTAAGAAATAAGATATTCTGTTAGTCGTCTGGGAAATAGTCAAATGATCCTGCACAACAGGATGAAGCAACTGGTCACACAGCCAATCAAAATCCATCAAGGCACTGCATGAAATGATTTGCAATAACATCATCTCTTGTCAAGCTGCAATGCCTGGCCATTAAAATCACAGGGCCTAAGTGCTCCAGACAATCTTATCCAAGGACATGTAAAGGAACCTACATCAATAAGGAGAGTTATTTGGAAGATTTGAAGGAGTAGTTATATAAGACAAGATACTTTTGCTATTAACCCTGCAATTGATGCTATGTTCCATGATGGACAATACTCTTGTTAGACCTTGCTCATATTTAGAGTTGAAGGGCAGCACCTAAAAGATTCACCTTAAATGGTCAAATCATCTCAAACTTTGAATTTTTAGCTTTTGTGAAAAATTTATTGCAAGCATTTTATTGACCTTTAAAACTAGAAATTTTATTATTCTTCTATAAACCTGCACCCATTCTCCTTACTTGGTAGTAATGATATAAAATCCCGCTGCAACATGGGCTTTAAGAAGGCATTAATGTGTCCATGCTGGTAGTGGCACATCCGTGACAGGAGGTGCTCCATAAACTCGAGCTGGTCCTGCTCATTCCAGTGCTCAAACATCTTTAGGCAGGACTCGCGCTGATTTGTATACTCTCCTCTGTTCTCCTTCCTGCTGCTTCGTATGTGACTGGTCTGTAGGATCACGCCGTCCCGAGTGGAGCTGCTCATGTTGCTGTCGTCATCCTCAAGTAGTGTTGTGGTGGACTCCATGACAGAGGAATGGTGGCTGCTGGGGATCATTGACAAATTCCCCTGCAAAATGGAGGAATGCATCAGAGTCATCAAAAAATGTGATGCACATTGTGTATCAATAAGGTGGACAATTTTTCAGTTAGCCAACAAGAAACATAATACACATTGACATGAAACTAGGTAGCTAGCAACGTGGGAAAACATTCAATTTTAATTGCTCAAAGGTAACCTGAGGCAAAGTCAGTCAATAGCTAGCAATAGCTGAAAAAAATGGTGGAATTCAATTTGAGTCTGACATACTTGATAAGCAGCTAGCCATATCCTGCCTTGCATAAGATGTTGGGTAGGAGTGAAGGTGGTAACAAAGTGGGAGATGCAATAAATCAAATTCACTGCACAAACATCCCAGTACAATTCAGGTCCCTTGCTCACAAAACTCATGTCCACAAAAAGTGGATTGCTATTCCCTCTGAACACCAGCTAGAAACGAATTTGTAAATTTATTAATATTGACTCACAAAACTCATGTCCACAAAAAGTGGATTGCTATTCCCTCTGAACACCAGCTAGCAACAGGATTTGTAAAATTTTAATACAGACTCACAAAACTCATATTCACAAAAAGTGGATTGCTATTCCCTCTGAACACCAGCTAGCAACAGGATTTGTAAATTTATTAAGGTTGACTCACAGAAGTCATGTCTGCAAGAAGTGGATCACTATTCCCTCTGAACACCAGCTAGCAACAGAATTTATAAATTTATTAACATTAACTCACATAACATGTCCACAAAAAGTGGATTGCTATTCCCTCAGAACACTAGCTAACAACAGGATTTGTAAATTTACTAATATTGTACAAAATTTTCATCACTTTGTATGTAAATAATTTAATTTGCATAACTTGCAGCTTTGTCAAACAATTGCAGGTTAGACTGTTCAATTTATTCACTTGACATTTCAGTTAGCTAGTGGTTTTGGGTTGAATCTACTATTTCAGACAAGGCCAAATCCCTCAGGAAGGTTGGTGGCCAACAGCAAGGCACACCTAACACTCCTCTCATACACTCACACAATTTGGCCCTTATTCACTAAAAGGTCCGGTCTGGCTGGATGACCCCACAACACACACTCTGGGTCATGAGTGCAGTCTGAGGTCAGTGTGAGCCACTGGGACTAACAGTATGACTATTTTACCTATGCTGCACCCATGCTGTTCACCCTTATCCATTGCTGCTGCCACACTCACGTCTCTCTTCCCTAATGCTTGCTTCTCACTATCCGTCTACACAAACTTAGGTCTACCTCTAGGCCTTCGTTCACTTGCCTCTGCTTTCATTGCTTGTTTCACCTATATCTCAGCGTTCATCCTTACCATGTTCCCAAACCTTCTCGGAACATGTGTCTTCTCTTTTCAGCTCTTGCCCCCCCCCTCTTCCAAGTCTCAGCCTTGTACAGCACAGCTGGAGCAACTACCCCTTCAAATACTCTCTTGTTGCATCCCCACACAACATACTACAGCTCATAGCACTCATAAGTGCCCCCAATACTTTACGTCCTTCCTTCACTCATGAATTGATTGCAGTTTCCCCTAGTTCAGTCTTATCCACATGGAAGCCCATGTACAAACAACACTGAACTGTCTCCAATAACTCTCCATGAGTCTGCCAATTTTTATATCAGCAGAATTTAGCAGACAACTACTCTGTTTCTCACCTTGGTTGCCTCAAGACCATCCCACACCCCAGTAAGGCCAGAGTGCAGAGCATGACAAGAGGCACAAATGCCACAGCACACCAGACTGCAAAGACCGGCAAAACAATGGAGCGGAAAAACTGGAAATTTGTGCTTCAGGCAACTGATCATACAGCAGTTATGTTGGTCACAATATAAAACATACACATACATATATACACACA
>SDVV010019643.1:0-13482 GCA_016164225.1 Gammarus roeselii | reverse complement strand
AAATGAATCCGGGGCGAATATCGTAGATACAACATTCGGAGAAAATAACAAGAAACTAATTGAATCTATGCCACGAGTAAATTGATCACATCGAATAAATGATATCAAGGTTGAAAAATTCGTCATGCACGTGTCTGGAAATCAACAATCCTGCAAGAAGAATATGTGCGGAGTCTTGACGTTTAATACAGCTTGTAAATTATTATGTAATTGTCAATAAAAAAATATATCTTATAAAATGTTTGTCAATAACCCCTAAAAATCATTCAGAGGACCAATCACTGAAGTTGCAAGAGCATTGAAATGCTAATAACCTTATGTAAATAACAGCATTCCGGCTGGCAGCGGAAAACCAGTTCCTTCCGCCCGCCCCCCGCTGCGCTTACCCCGTACAAACCGGTTGAGTCAAGGTTGTATGCATCGCGTCCTACCCCGCTGAAATGTTATGTGCAAATTCCCGTAGACCGGACAAAATCCGTCGTTTGCGCCCACCAAAATGACTCTAGAATGCCGTTCTTGGCGTTATATATAATACTTACGAATACAGTAGGACGTTGTTTCATTAACAACTATTCATCGAACAGCAGTTCTGCCTCTTCGTTGTTGGAAAGAGAGTCAATACATTATAATACTCTCATAAATTGAAAAATAGTTAAGACATAACCACTGTTTCGTTGGTAATCTTTTTATCAGCATATAGGCATGAGTGTGTTGAACACTTTAACTAGAAATGGGTTGCCCGGAGATGCCATTCCCACGCATCCTTAACACGGGTCGCGGTTCCATTACTCATGTTTCTTTTCAAGGAGAAAACGTCAAGCTCGTCGTCGATCGTCTGGCTCTGTTTAACCTCATTTCCTTACACCCCTCTTCGCTCCCACCCAAAACCACTGATCATTTATGCACGTAAATCTCACGGCAGGCAACTGCAAAGTTCCCTTCACTCTTCTTTTATGCTATTCTCCCCTACATCATATATTCTGTGTTGCTGAATTGAGGAACGATCGGGATTAAAGAGTTATAAAGATGATGATCTTTTGTTGGTATCATCTGAAAGGGACTGAAAGACAAGCAGCAGGAACACGGATGAAAGGAAGACACACTATATCGCTTGATGTTAGATGAAGTGGAGAGGCAATGAAACAACTCAGCTTCAATAGAAACCAGATAGGAAATATAATTTACTATAGAATATGGTATCAAAGGAACGCTGGTAAATTCAGAATTAACCACTTCCAGGACTAATTAATAAACATGCTGATCAATATGTTGAAATCGCTTATGGATAGGTCATAGTGTTGTTCATGAATTGTAGAGAGGTTGACGCATCACTTTATGAAGTTAGCTTGGTATTTCTTCAAAGTTATGATGAGAATGACCGCATTAATTTCTGTTCTAAACTCAGAGCGCTAGAGGTGAAAGTATGTAGCGGTACTACCATTGTCGTTAGTGGTTCACACAAATAGCGCCGCTTGAGCTACTTCTAACGCTAGTTTTAATATAAGCCAGAATCAATCAGGCTTATGTCAGTAATTTTATGAGTCGAGTTCCTAACTGCACTTCAATCTACGCCCTGCATAGATATTGTTGTTTTCAGATTAATCGCTCATAGCACTATGAACCCCTTCCACCTCACACCACGAGGGACACTTGTTGACTGATGCGCAACTGCAGCCTGCTGCCACATGGCAACGTGCACCGATTGAGGAACTCGAACTACACCGCGTTCAAACACGTTTCATACCTGTATCATGCGCGCGTTCGACGCGTTCTGAACCCGTCATTTTAGCCACAAGTAGTAGTAGTCGTAGTGACTAGCGCGTAAAACGCCCTAAAAACAGCGGCGCTGGTGAATTCGCTTGTGATTTCAAAATATAACGGCTCATGTGCTTCCGCTACAAATAAATGCCGGCGATAAATGGCGCCGCTAAAACTAGCGGCGCTATTTAGCGCCTTTTTTTCTAGCAGAACCACAAGAGCTGTTATACTTTGAAATCACAAGTGAATTCACCAGCGCCGCTAGTTTTTAGGGCGTTTTAGCGCTAGTCGCAAGCACTATTTTTGAAGTGTAACAAAAGTCGTAAACACTTTAGCTCTGTATAAACTGTACGCGAGTTCAATTCAATCGTTTAATCGTTTACTTCCATTGTCACTAAAGAGCTAACTCCAACGCTGAACATGATACGTGCTCAAATCTCCCCTTGTTCGGTACACCCTTTGAACATATACTTTTTTTATGCTGAGCATAGCAGAGAACATTATTGAGAGACCGACAATTAATTTCCGTATAAAAATAAATGGGCTCCGTAAGTTTGTGTGTGAGTGCAGTAGAGGAGTGTGTGGTGCGCCTTGCCGTCGTATGAAAATAAATGGGCTCCGTTAGTTTGTGTGTGAGTGCAGTAGAGGAGTGTGTGGTGCGCCCTGCCGTCGTAAGAAAATAAATGGGCTCCGTAAGTTTGTGTGTGAGTGCAGTAGAGGAGTGTGTGGTGCGCCTTGCCGTTGTATGAAAATAAATGGGTTCCGTTAGTTTCGTGTGAGTGCAGTAGAGGAGTGTAAGGTGCGCCCTGCCGTCAGCCATCCCCCTTTCTGGAAGATTTGACCTGGTATCTGTTCCTGTACGTGTAATAATCTACAGAATGCGGTACATAATACAGCTGATAGTTAACTACAACAGGAAGTGGTGAATTTTTACAGCAAAGACACTGAATCAGACCATGAAATTCAGGCACCGGGAAGAAGGTTCATCACACTTGCAGTGCACTCTGGGTGGTGGACACCGCAATACCTTTCCATCTGATCAGAGTAGATGCCGGTTTAATGCACGACAAAGTTTTCAAGCATTGGAATTAAATGAAGGCTTGTGAATTTCACAGTTTACAGGTGCGTTCACAATGTGGTCAGAGAGCCTCCAAGGATGCTGCTGCGGATGAAAAGTCGCTCCGATGTTAGGAGACAACAATAAAGAACGTAAGCCAAAAGAAGCTGCAGTTATTCCAAAATAAGGTACAGATTCTATGACTCCATTGGTAGTTGGTGCTAACTCTTTTCCAGGTCCGCTTTTGATGTATCTATTATACGCTGGTCAAGGCGTTATAATGTCATCTCATGAAAACCAATTAAGTTCTTAGTTTGTATTTATGTTCCCCTGATTTTGATTGTATTATTGATCAAACTAATGACGCCAATGACGTTCGTCAGCGGCCAGAAAAATCAACCATACCAATTTGTATCAAATCTTGCCTCGTATGCATACGTCTATGACACATCTTTCTACAGTCATTTTTGAGATATAATATAGCCACATAAATCCCATAAGACAATAATTCATCTCATTAACCCTATGCCAGTATAACAGAGGACGCTTCTAATCGGACGTATACACCCCACTGCGTGTGCATCCTGGTGTAGTTAATTTTATTTGGGAGGATATTGCTTCCACCTGGTATTGTATTGTATCTTTGATGCAATGAAGTGGTTATAATTAATTCACTATCGATGCACTTGAAATGATGCTATCCCGCAGAAAGAAGATGCTGCTGACGGTGTAGAGTTGCTTGGATTGGCTTGGGCAGCAAAATTATACATGGGGAAAGAGCGTGTACAAGCTGCCCGTATGGATACAGAAACTTTCGCCGTGTTAAAAGATCTTGTATTTTGAACGCATGTATTCGTTGATTCGAGATGACGTCATAGCCTGGAGCAGCTGTAGTTGGCGGTAAAAAATGGCTTCGTAGTCGTGATTCAGTAACAATTGACGTAGGACAGACCCTGGACCATCTGCCCGTGAAGGTATAGATGCTAAAACTCAAACTTTTTGAGTTTTGCGATTGAATTTTTACCAACGCTTGAGCACGATGTGTACAGTAGTGGGAATGATGATGACGTGAGCCGATCAGCACCAGTTGTTCGTGGATGTGGCAAAGTTTGTTCGTATCGTAACACTTGTTAAATCCTTATTCGCGATACAGTAAAAAAAATGTCAACCAGAGCATGCTTCAACTCTCTGATTTGATTTAGCTGAGATTTCATAACACGTAAATTTTATGAAAAAAATCTAGACACAGTAGAAACAGACAAAATAAACAAGTGTCAGCATTTGTTTTCACTAATGAGAATTTTCTTAATCAACGTTAAAAAACGCTCCTAGAGCAATAAACTTCATTAAGCCCGAATTATTTTAAGGCGTTGTGAATGAACCAAAGAAATTAGGAGTGGTCCAACAGGATTCGGCACATAGTAATAAAAATCTAGGTTTGCATGTTGAAATGAAGATGGACAATGGGATATGGGCACTATAGTCTAGAATGTATAGTTGAGTACCGGATTATTTCCACGTGTCAAGGATATTGACTGGCCATAAATATGGTTTTCCCTTTAATTTCTGATACCCCTGCATGAAGATTGTATCCTTTGGATGCGAATTAAATAAGATTTATTTCATGTTATTAGATCGTTTTGTTCATTTTAGAGTGTGTAATAACATGTAATATTGTAAGTAAATTTTAAGATTATTATAACAATAAAGGAGACCTACCACTAAGTTTACCGTGTACCAGATTATCCGTCTTCTACATTCCATGTCGGGGTAACTGCCCACTCTGTCTGAAGTATACGAGGACCGTGATGAGTAAGTTGAACACGACAAACAGTTGTGAGACGGTGACAATTGCTTTGAAGCCGATTCACCGTGCTTGCGATCGAACAATTCAGTTTTCCCCGCAACGATCGCAGCGCGGGATAACCTCATTTATTCTCCCATTAACAGGATTAGCGTTTATATGTTTTTTTCCAAAGAAACAACTGATAAAAATCATCTTATTAAGCAATTCGGCTTGACCATTAACTGAACAGAACGATATGCATGATGATAGATTCGAACGAACACCTTTAAGGGCCAATATTGGTGAACAATATTGTGTTCCCATATTTATCCCCATCATTTCTGAATTGGTCAACAATAGTGAAGTAACAGTTTTCCCATTTGATTTCGCATGTCCATATTCCTGCGATATCAAATGCATAAATTAGGAAGATTTTAAGTTATCAATTCGTTTCCTCCAAAGTTCAGTCACTATTATTTCATATTAGATTATCGATTTTTCATACTTATGGGTACAATTGTTTTCGGTTAATGTAGACTCCCCCGTAGGGCAATTGAAGAGTGACAAAGTAGGTGCAGCCTAGATTCCGAGTAGGTTCAATGCAGATTCCAAGTAGGTTTAACGTAGATTCCGAGTAGTTTAACGTAGGTTCCGAGTAGGTTAAACGTAGACACGGAATAGGATTAACGTAGATACCGAGAAGGTTTAACATAGATAGCGAGTTTGTTTAACGTAGAATACAGAGTAAATTTAACGTAGATACAGAGTAGGTTTAACGCAGATACCAAAAAAGGTTTAACGTAGATACCAAGTAGGTTTAGCGTAGATTCCGTGTAGGTTTAACGTAGTAGGAGCAGTAGCCTCTTTCGCGCTCCACCGGAGCCCCAACGCAAAGTCGTCGCTCGCCACCCTGCAGGGCCCTTGCGGGCGTCCAACGCTACATAATTATATAACTAATACAAAATAGATCACCATGAAAAAAGGGCACATATAAAAACAGAGCTCACGAAATAATAAATAATAAATAATAAAATAAAGTGTTAATGATCTACAAAAAGAATAATCATCCATCCACCCCAATTCGGTGTATTAAAATTGACTGAATGTTGACACAAGTGCAATTTTGTCCGACCATGTTCGTGGAATAAAATTTATAAAAAAATCGACGTGGTTAATAGGAACGGATGAAATATTAGATTCCGATGGTGCAATAGATATTGGGATAATCCGTGCATCAATTAAACACTGTAACCAATGAATTAGCATTTATTTACTGAAGAGGTGTCAATACCAACTTACATTCATAAGGCAATGTCTCAAAATACAGAAAACCAAGTTTCTAACATGTATTATGTACTATCAACGACACTACATGCAAATGCATGGATAACGAGGAGATTTTAACGCTCTGCAGTTGCACATTTTTGACACTTAAAAGTGGTAAAGTGTTGTAAAATGTTGCCTTGGTTGATATAAAATCTCGATTATAAGTGACTCATATAAACAAATAATGACGGTTGGAGCATGTTATCAATTTTGATTGTCGTGGAGTTCATCATTTTTGTGTGTTATTGGAATGAACAATAGAAAATAACTATGAAGGGTAAACGCATCACCATTATGTGTTTATTTGTTGCAGGCGTGTGGTAGTGAGTTTGATGCGGGTGAGTGGTAGTGAGTTTATGCGGGTGAGTGGTAGTGAGTTTGATGCGGGTGAGTGGTATTGAGTTTGATGCGTGTGAGTGGTAGTAAGTTCGATACGCGTGCTCATTATTATTACGCCCATTTGTTTGGGATTTCAAGTTACCATTATCACTATTTCTGCGGGAATTTGTTTATTGTGTTTGTTACCCTGTATCCAGCTGAAAATTTGAAGAAGAAGCCATTAACGGATGTAATCATGACAGAACCAAGCTTCCGCTCTATCATCGCACTCGTCTGAATTAAGCTTGTAGAAGTTAACGGACGTAATCATGACAGAACCAAACATCCGCTGTATCATCGCACAAGTTTGATTTAAGCTTGTAAGAGTTTTCTCCTCGCGTAACTTCAGCACAATCATATCCGACAGGAGCTTTACTCCAAACTTGTGTGTCGTTTGCCGGTTGCGGTCGTCCACTCAGCCAGGTCCAATTGCCGTTAATGAGTCGTATTCCAGCGTAGTGGAAGAAAGAGGCTGCGCGAAAAGAAGGAAGATGGGAAGTTACCAAACAGATATGGAAGATTTCATGGGTATCTGCGTGAGAGAACAATAATGCTCCCAGGTGGCCATTTAGCTTTGATCGTCGGAACACCTTCACACGAGTCGTCAGATGCGGTGAAAGCTTAAACCGAACTATTCTTCAAGTACCAAGCAGCAGTATTTCCCGAATGATAACACTGGGGCGATGAGGCATCTTTAACGTTTAACTTCTAAAAGAGGTATTGGTAAATTGACTATGAATCTTCATTATGGATTTTACTTGCTCTAGTCATTTGTGGGAGCACAGTTTGGTGTCAAATAGTGTTAAAATGTTGAAAATATGTTCGGTTCTAATAGCAATTGCATTTTCTGATAAAGTCGCAAAATGAAGAGCATTACGTAAATAGAATGACTGATAATTGAAGGGCTGAGAAGCAAAGCTGCCCAACAACGTCAGCTGTTCCCATGTTATTTCAAGAGAACACGAATGCAGTTATGCAACTCTACGTCTCAGCTGTTCAATTATTGTAATGAGTGCACCGTAAACGTATTAATCCGTGTCAGTTCAGACTATTTGAAGAAGAACCTATGGAAAAACGATCCGTTGTATTTTCATTTGAAGGGTTTTCATGCAACTCAGATGCCGCCGTGGCCGAGTGGTTAGCATATCCGATTGCAGTGTCAGCCTCGGTTGCTGCTTGTCACGAGTCCAAGCCTCGGCATGGACACGACGGTTTTGTGACGGCGAGATTCGGCGCCACCTCCCTCTGTGTCAGCCTAACTTATCGACCCTAATTATTAGGGGGAAACGGCTGTATGTCGATACATACATACATACAGACAGTTGTACACACACATCATACAGTGGTCTAACCACCACTTTTTCATAATCATGTAACGTCAGAATGGAAGGCGTTAACAATCTCCCCCTGATAATGGATCACATCAAGGAGCCGATGATCCTCAATTTTGATCGTAAAATCCCCCTTGCCAAGCAGCGACGCAGCATCGACAACGATGTTTGCTGGGTAATTTAGTTTTGTGCTCCTCAAAACCTGATCTAAGACTTTGCTGAATATACTAATACAGGGTTAATTGTGAAAATAGTCAACAAGTATTCGGGCTTAATAAAATATTTGTATCAGATCACTGCAATAAACGGTCGTAACATCACATCACGGGAAGCTCTATCAAGTTGACTCTTTAATTCCTGAATGCATGAAAGCCTTAATGAATTTTGATTGATATTTGTACCAGGATAATCATGATATTTTCAAGTAAAATATGAAACATACCGCAATGATAAACAACCCAAACATGTCTAAAAAATGAATCATCTCTGCCAAATTGAACATTTACAATAAATTAAGCGTGCCTGACGGATAGAAGGAGGGACGACCGCATTTCGGCAAACAAGTGTCTGGACTGTTTTCACAAAAATGTAAATTTAAAATTTCCGGAAAGAAGATGATTGGCAGTAACATTTTTTTTCACGATAATGTATAATTTCAACAATCTAATTTTTGACTGTAATTTACGTATTTGTCAAACAAAGACATTGACGGCTATAACACATGATAAGAAATTTATTGACGTATAGACAATCATTGGCAT
Organism: Gammarus roeselii; assembly: GCA_016164225.1. NCBI lineage: Eukaryota > Metazoa > Arthropoda > Malacostraca > Amphipoda > Gammaridae > Gammarus > Gammarus roeselii. Next base: position 5,085 of record SDVV010019643.1, on the reverse strand, counting down.
TAATTACCAGAATTTATATGAGCATTCTTACTTCGATAATGATTAATGGTTTAGTAATGAACGCCCAATGATTTGCAGTATATCAAACTGTCTTCGGTAATCAATATAGTTTTTTTGTATGATGACATCTTTTCAGAGACGATGCAAATATTACATAATCATTTTGTAGATGTGATAGTGACAATGATTAACATCGAAGAGGGGAACAATTATGACAATACGTATTGCAATTTTATAGTGACCTATACAGATCAAATGCAGACCCCAGGCTGAATCCCCCGGAAAGGGAGGCGACCGACGGCAAGACGCTCCTCACGCCCCTCTCATACATCACACTCACACCAGACGGCAAGACGCTCCTCACGCCCCTCTCATGCACTCACACTCACACCAGACGGCAAGACGCACCTCACGCCCCTCTCACACATCACACTCACACCAGACGGCAAGACGCACCTCACGCCCCTCTCACACATCACACTCACACCAGACGGCATGACGCACCTAACGCCCCTCTCACACATCACACTCACACCAGACGGCAAGACGCACCTCACACCCCTCTCATTCACTTACACTCACACCACTCGGCTATTTTGCGCTAAAGCGTCCGGCCGGGAGACCCCGCAACGCACCAACCGGGTTGTGAGTGCGGTCACAGGTCAGTGTCAGCAGCAGGGCCCGACAGCAATAACCGGTTTTGCCCTGAAGCGTCATGATAACCGGGCCCCCAACCGACGACCATTCCGTCTCTCAAGGAGATGCCAAGGTCAGGAAGGCACATCAAGGCAGCATCGAAAATTATCCATTCACAATCACTCTCTACTCACACTATTCGTTGCAAGCTCTCTCGCTACCTCCACACCCAAGTCTTTCCTTCCTAACACCTGCTTCACACCATCCATCCACCCTAAATTCGGTCTCCATCTATGCCTACGTCCACTTGCCTCTGCCACCACCACTCTTTTCATCTATCACCTATCATTTATACTCCCCATATGCCCGAACCATTTCAGAACACGCGCATCCACTCTGTCCCCTAACTTCTTCGGCGATTGATAATTTTTCTTCAGCATTCATGCAAGGACTGTGTTAATTTTTTCAACAATTCCACTATCTTAATGATAAAGTGATGCTACGTTCACGATTTTTAAAGTCTCTCTGCACAATGGATAGAACACATGAGTTGGTACATATTCAATTTAATCATTTTTCATTTCGAAAAAAAGGCTAGATTGTTCTTCTGCTTAATCGGTTAATGTGAAAGTGTTCGGTGCTGCGATTCGAGTTTTGACCACAGAGTATAAGAGTTTGAGGAGGTAAATGATATGTAGTTCGTGACAATGTTGTTGTTGGAGTGTTGCTCGAATTATAATGATACAAAACTCATGATATGTGGTTCCAGAGCTCACAGTTTACATATTTAATTTGAGAGTTAAGAGCCGCGTCCTTGAGTTCCCTCACTTTGATCAATTAAACTCGTTTAATGGAGAACATGATGTAATACAATCCATTAGTTTGTGGACAACGTTTCGTTATGTTGAGAAACTGCAAAATAATCCCATATTCCGATATTTGCATTCTATCACATGGCCAATGTTTGATTTGAGTTCTTTCCAACACTTGAAGTCTCGCCCAATCAAATCATGCTACGATATCAACAACCAAGCAAATCAACCAAATAAACATTTCGATAAACTTGAACAACATGTTGGGGAATAAATTTGTCTAGCAGATGGTCTAAAATCCTTTCAGTATTTTGAACAAATATTCTCATAAAAAGAAAGACAAAGATGAATGATAAATATGTAATATGCGATCATTCTATTGGAATTGAGAGATTACCTCTTCCATCCATTAAGGGTCCTTAGTAGTGCTTTGTTCAGCCAAACCATAAATGAACTCTGAACACTAATTCAACAATTGCAACTATTTATAAGGACATTTATGCTCTTCTGAAAGATTTCTCCCCCTCCCCTCCATTGGCGTCCAGGAATATACAAAGTTTGTAAGGAAACAATTTCTAATGCATTAACACTTTTTATGATCAACTTAACCGAAGCTATGATTCGGCCGTTCCAGCCATATAATGAATAACGAGTATGCGACATTCCAACATCTATCAAGAGCTCTCTTAGAGTGAGGGCCAAGTATTAGTCAATTCGGTGGGTGCTCGAGAATCTCCTCGTTTGGCTTTACTGGAAGATAGGCTAAAGAAACAAGGCCGGCCCCGATATTCCAGTGACATGTTTATTGGGTCATTCAAGGTAGGTGAAAAATAAATATCAATGCTTATTATATTGAGCCTTTTTTGTCAAACAATTATTGTTCGAGTTCATTGAGTGGGAAGTATAATATTTATACACTTCTGTACTGCCTTGTTAGCCCTGACAGTTTAAAAATTCTGATGGGCAGACTTTGATAAGAAGAGCGAATGGAAATAGCGGGTGAGCGGCCTTCTGAATGTAAACATCCAGTAGCTTCTAACCCTTCAGAGAAAGTCCCCACTTTATGATACTGACCAAACTGGTATTATGTTGAGCTACCTCTCAAGCGAGACAACGGATCAAGCTTTTGGCAAAACTGGTAGACTGTACAGCTACAGATCAAGCAAGACAACGAATCAAGCTACCGACCAACGAGGTAGACTGTAGAACTACAGCTCAAGCGAGACAACGAATCAACCTACTGACCAAACTGGTAGACTTTTTAGCTACAGCTCAAGCGAGACAACGAATCAAGTTACTGTCCAAACTGGTAGGCTGTTTAGCTACAGCTCAAGCGAGACAACGAATCAACCTACTGACCAAACTGGTAGACTTTTTAGCTACAGCTCAAGCGTGACAACAAATCAACCTACTGACCAAACTGGTAGGCTGTTTAGCTACTGCTCAAGAGAGACAACAAATCAACTTACTGACCAAACTGGTAGGCTGTATAGCTACAGCTCAAGCGAGACAACGAATCAAGCTACTGTCCAAACTGGTAGGCTGTATAGCTACAGCTCAAGCGAGACAACGAATCAAGCTACTGTCCAAACTGGTAGGCTGTTTAGCTACTGCTCAAGAGAGACAACAAATCAACTTACTGACCAAACTGGTAGGCTGTATAGCTACAGCTCAAGCGAGACAACGAATCAAGCTACTGTCCAAACTGGTAGGCTGTATAGCTACAGCTCAAGCGAGACAACGAATCAAGCTACTGTCCAAACTGGTAGGCTGTTTAGCTACTGCTCAAGAGAGACAACAAATCAACTTACTGACCAAACTGGTAGGCTGTATAGCTACAGCTCAAGCGAGACAACGAATCAAGCTACTGTCCAAACTGGTAGGCTGTATAGCTACAGCTCAAGCGAGACAACGAATCAAGCTACTGTCCAAACTGGTAGGCTGTTTAGCTACTGCTCAAGAGAGACAACAAATCAACTTACTGACCAAACTGGTAGGCTGTATAGCTACAGCTCAAGCGAGACAACGAATCAAGCTACTGACCAAACTGGTAGGCTGTATAGCTACAGCTCAAGCGAGACAACGAATCAAGCTACTGTCCAAACTGGTAGGCTGTTTAGCTACAACTCAAGCGAGATAACAAATCAAGCTACTGACCAACTGGTGGATTGTTGCTCTTCAAAGCTGCCAGGTCGTTCTTGTACGTCAAGAAGTCTCCCGCCTCATATTCGATGAACATGGTGGAGAAGAGCTTGGCTCTGCAAAACCTCTCTAGTTTGTCGTAGGTGGCTCCACTTCTAGCTTCGATGAGCAGGCAGTTGGAAGATTTCAATACATGCCGTTTTCCTGTAACTGATGAAAGAAAAGATAATTAATCATCTCTAAACAAGTTGATGAAAAAATCACACCTATCTGTTACATAAGAAAACAAATAATTGTCATGTAAAGTTGAGACAGACAATACTAAACCATCGGTGAAAGATTCGTCACTGAGGCTTCTACCCGGGATTTCGTTGCAGCTTGGTAGTGGAAGCAGTTTATAGATGTTTAAGTGCTTGTAGATTTATTCGCCACCATTTACTCTCATTGCTTCGAATACTGTTCAATGGTTGTGTGACCCATTATCAAAGCCTCCAATAGCAATCAATGTCTGCAGAGCGTTACGCCCTCCTTGACACGAAAAGCGTTTAACATGGATGAGCGACCCACAATCATTGTCAATATTAGTGTACTACATTAGAAGAACGAACCCCTAGCATGGCTTCCAATAGTTTCTGTTCATTTGTCAGCAGAGTGACCCACAATCATTGACTTCAATGTTACTCAATATAGCAAAGCAAACTTCTATCATTACCTGCAATTGTTTCCATTGTTCAGAGAGAGACTCACTAGTAGATAGTATCTGTGCGAAAACGGCATTCTAGAGTCATTTTGGTGGGCGGAGGCGGGGGTAGGACGCGATGCATGCACCTTGACTCACCGAGCGTACGGGGGTGCGCGCAGAAACGGGGGAGGGCGGGGGGGCAGAGGGCTCCGGAACTGGTTTTCCGCGGCCAGCTAACGGACGGGGGAGACCGGAAGGGGAAGGGGACGGAAGGGGTGGAGGGACGGAAGGGGAACGGAAGGGCGAACGGCGGGATGGAAGCAGGCTTGCGCCCTTGATTGGCAAGGTTAATGTTATGAACACTTTAATTTGTACTGTATTTATGATATTCATTGTATTTATATATATGTTTTTTCTTCTTTAGATGGTTGTAGTGGAGTTTAATTGGTCACTAACTGTTGCTCGTTATATATTTTTATTCGGTTCTGGTAGGATTAGTATTATTCCAAATTTCTTGTGGGGCGAGCCGTAGGGATCCCCAAGGCAAAAAGTTGGATGCGATCCTTTAAGATTATCTGAGTTTTCTCTTACCTATTCTTTGTCTTATAAATTTGTTTCCATGTCACGTTTGATACGTTGTGAGTGTATGTATCGTTATATATTTTATGTATGGATTATATTTCTATGTTTTTTCTATGAACATATACGGGCGTTTTCTTATCTAGTTGTGGTATAATTGACTCAATCGATGCTTGAATGGTGGCTTCGTAGCGGTGGAGGCTTGTGATATTTTTTTTATATGTTCTGTTCATT
>SDVV010019642.1:0-13482 GCA_016164225.1 Gammarus roeselii | reverse complement strand
TCCCCACCCGTCACGGGCAGTCTCTATGTACCGTAAGTAACTCACTTGACCAGAATAGAAGAAAATAAACATATAACTACAATGTCCGAGAAATACAGCGACTAAGTCGGTCACATTAACAAATAACATACATCCTAACAAATACATCGGCCGACTCACAAAAAACTGCGTTCATGGTATCTCTATGTATTATCAGTAACTAACTTGACCACAAGATCAATTTGTCTTAACATAAAACTACAATGTCCGAGATATACAGCGACTAGGTCGGACACATTAACAAATAACATACATCCTAACAAATACATTCGATAAAAGGTTCAAAGATCTAGTCATCCTATATCTAATTCCTTCACAAAGCATACATGGAGTTATTAATTATCGCCTATCTAATTCCTTTACAGGGCCGTCTTGGCACCCCTAATTATCGCCTATCTAATTCCTTCACATCCGCGTCTTGGCACCCTTAATTATCGCCTATCTAATTCCTTCACATTTGCGTCTTGGCACCCCTAATTATCGCCTATCTAATTCCTTCACATCCGCGTTTTGGCACTCCTAATTATTGCCTATCTAATTCCATAACAACCGCGTCTTGATGGCCCTAATTATCGCCTATCTAATTCCTTCACATTTGCGTCTTGACACCCTAGTTATCGCTTATCTAATTCCTTTACATCCGCGTTTTGGCACCCCTAATTATCGCCTATCTAATTCCTTCACATCCGCGTCTTGGTGGCCCTAATTATCGCCTATCTAATTCCTTCACATCTGCGTCTTGCTCCGGCTCTTTTATCCCTATCTAATTCCTTTACATCCGCGTCTTGGTGCAATACCTACTACTTTCAGCGCATTCCATGTCTACTACTACTACTGACCCGCGTTCGTGATGTCAACGTGGAACATTTTTGAAAAGTTCACGGACCTGGACGGCAAAACTGACACTTGTCCAATACCAGGCGGTCGAATTTGTTCATCGGTGTATGGCATAGAGGAGGGTTATTGCCAAAGCCAGGTGCCAAACTTGATTGATAAGATCAGAGGTGTGCATACGGAGGTTGATGTTTCCCGCCCAGAAGCTCGCATAATCTGCCATGTAGGCGCCAATGATCTCAAGCGGACAAGGTTGGTCGATATTCTAGATAAGTATAGACAGCTGATTTCTGATCTTAAGGCAAAGACGATTGGAGCGGCTATCAAATCCATCCTACCGTGGATGAATGATGATGACCGATCTATTTAGTAATTTCACCTATACAAATCAAGCCTTACAGACTATTAGTAAGTCCGAAGGAGTATCCTTCATCAACTTGTTAGATGACTTTCGGGAAAGTCAATCTTTTCCTTAAAAAACCCTGAGCGGCATTGGAAATGCCAGATGCTAGGCCGGCTACTCCACTTAAGCACTAAAAAATATTATGCTCAGTAGCTAGGAGTCTAGCGTGCTTTAAACGATCCAGGTTTGGCCGTAGAGAACCATACCTAGAGGGCTCCGTGCCCGCAGCAAATTCCTCGATGGGAGCGATAACCAATCTGTCGCTTCAGGAGAAGGATGCTGCGGTCACGAAATATGCGTAACAAGGCTCACACGAACGTACATACATAGAACGTACAAATTGTAGAGATAAAGGCAACTCTAGGGACGGTCGGGATCATAGATCCCAACCTCTAGATTGAGACCTTATCAATGAAGAAGCCAAAGACAGAGACACACACTGTCTAAAGGCCTCATTCTGTAACGTGCAGTCCTATGCTCCTACGTTCGACGAGCTGCGAGGACGGGCGACCATATACTTGTACGTCATTGGCATAAACTAAACTTGGCTCGATCTCCACAGTAGAAACCTGTCAGGCTATAAAATGTTCAGCCTGGACAAACCCACCCCTAGTAGAAGAGGGGGTGTACCGCGCTGTATATATAGGTGATGCTTCATCACCTATATATAGGTGATGTCACATCCAATTCATATAACATTACTCGACACAATTTCTTGCGAAATTTTCTATGCAAAAATAGTTACAGTCCATGCGACATTAGAGCTGGCATTGGTGTACTTCAACAGCCACACCATTGAGGAACACGAAGGTCAGCTCTATGAGAAGCTGGGAGAAATGGTTTTAAATAATCTCCATCGACTTCAATCTCCCGTATATTAACTGGGTGAGCCTAGCTTCACAGGCCCCAGGCAATAAACTAATTATGCTCATCGACGATAGTGACATGACCCAGTCAGTCTATTCGTGAACCGACCCGGGGAAACATCATACTGGACCTATTCATGTCAATTGCGGAGCGCTTGGTCGGCAACTTCCTCTTTGTCAATGAACTTGGAGGTGCTGACCACAACATGGTGGAATTCCCCATCAAAGTACACCGTCCAGCCCTCCAGGGAGCTGTACGCCGCCCCAACTTTCCACAAGCAGACTTCCAGGAGATGAGAGAGCGACAAGTGCGCGTAAGTATATTTATCAAATCAGAGAGAGTACGGTGTATGCTTGCTGACGTATTCTCAAAGAGAGAGTTCGCGAGGCCTGACCGATGTATTCCTTTGAGGGCAATTGATCCCGCCCAAAGAAACAGGCTCCCTTGGCGGAACCTCGAAGTCGCAAGGGCCCTAAATTGTCGCGATCAACTAAACGCTGAACGGGACAACACCGAAGAGGCGGCAGAATTACATCGCCAGGCCTGTAGGACAGCCGCTAAGCTAGTCCGATCTTTCAAGCGCACGAAACGAAGAAAATAGCAGATAGCTCCAAGGAAAACCCTAATAATTTCTAGCGGTACGTGGACGAGAGTAAAATTGCTAGGGACTCAGTTTAGCTTGGCTGGCTATAGGATGATGATAGTGTCCTCAGGACGTCACCTGATAAAATGGCGATCGTCCTGAATAGCTTCTTATGTTCTGCTTTCACAGCACAAACGATATCCTGTTTCTGCTGGGGAAGTTACCCTCAACGACATTTTATGTTTACGCAGGAGGAAGTTGTTGAACAACTCGGACTGAAAATTTACAAGTGGATTGGTCCCAATGGACACCACTTAAAAATTCTTATGAAAACACGTGAACAATTGGCAGACTCTTTGGCTCACATCTTCAATTTATCGATTGCGAATGACAAGGCCTCTGAAGACTGAAGAGTGGCTAATGTCACGACAATCTTCGAGAAAGGTGACAGGCAATCCCCCGGCAATTATCGACCGATTAGCTTGACGTCGGTCGTGGGTAAAACCATCGAGCGATTGATTCGAGATCATCTCGTTGATCATTTGGAAGACAACAGCCTGATTCATGATACAACACAGTTTCCGCCGCAAGAGGTGCGGTTTGACGAATCTGCTGGAGGTGATCAATGTGTATGACCACCACAAGGCAGAAAATGTGATCTATCTAAATTTCCGAAAATCATTTGATAAGTTGCCGCACAGGAGACACAGTCTCTATACTCGGCATCGGTGGCAACGTACTTTGCTGGACGCGCGTCTTTCTATCAGAGCGCAAGCAAAAAGTTAGCGTAGGCGAGACGATGTCCGAGTGAGCCCCCGTCACCTCTGGGGTGTCTCAGAACAGCATCAAAGGTCTGATCCTCTTCCTCATCTACGTGAGCGACATATATGAGGAGCTTCTGTCCAAGGAATCGAAATTTGCCCATGACACGAAGCTCTACCATGCAGGATGGATTGAGCGGGACAGACTCGATAAACTCATGCAGTGGTCAGAAACGTGGCAGATGCCCTTCAACGTTACAAAAGGTACTGTTATGCCTTTGGGATGTTACAATGTCAACTTCAACTACACACAGGCAGGCAGCGATCTTGCTATTGCCAATCAACAGCGAGACTTTGTCGTTGAATATGACGCAAGGTAAGGGGAAGTTATGAGATAACAAACCGCAACCTTCGTTTCATCTTTGGTAACTTCCTCTGCAAGACGGATGACATAGTATTGCCGTTGTGTAAGGCACTCGACGGTCCCCACCTTGAACATGTAGTTCATGTCTGAACTCAATACGTGAATGGGGATATAGCCAAACTGGAACGCATCCAGCATCGTGCTACTGAGCTCATCTCGTAGCTACGCCATTACAGCTTAGAAGAAAGCCTATAAGAGCTTGGCCTCATCTCCCTTGAGCAGCGAAGGCTGAGGAGCCAGCTCATTGAAATCTTCAAATACTTGAAGGGATTCAATGCGTTCAAAAACGCTCACGACATACACTGGGATACGTGAAACGATTACTGTGAGAACAACACGGCTGTCCCAGGAGCTGTCGAGATTCTTATAAGGAGCATGACACGGCTCTATTCAGAACATTAAATTTGTTAATAATATTATTATTTCCTCACGATCAAAAAAAAATCTTTCATATTCGTTATTAGTCTTCATATCGGAGTATTTTCTAATACTAATACTACAAATGAAGTTGTTCTTTTATTATGCATCTCGGTTCGACTGTTCTTATCGGCATGTACCGGGTGAGTGTGGTTACGGCAACTCACATCCACCCGAAAACCCACGTCAGGGCCCTGGTACTGGATGTGAGCCTGTAACGCCACTCGCAATCACATATAAGCCCTTCTAATGTCACCCATTCAAGTTAGCCTGCGAAGCCATCGGCCGCCTTAAACCCTAAACGGGGACAAGCAGATACAGGGACTATGGTATCCTTGAAATCGATACCGTATAAGAGAAGAGCCCTGCTCTCATTTTCTACTATGGTACGATTACCACCCCTACCGTCTGGGTGAGAGTCTGCAGGTGACTCAGCGGCAACTCGCCGATGAGCCGCAACGGCAACTCGTAATCACCCCTACACCCCATGGTTTTCGGGAATCGAACCCTTACCACATGAGAGCCAGCTGCTCAACCCAACGGTGCGGCGTAGTTTCGGAAGGATATAATTTTCTTGTTATGATTTATTTCTCTTTTCTTCTCTTTGTGTCAGAAGGAAAGAATAAAATGGAGCTAACTATTATCAATATCTTCACCTATACAGCAGATCCTGTCCCAGAGTGGTGGCCGGTGCAGCGGGAGATTAGGTTTCATTTACTACACCACAGATCCAAGGCCGGAACCCAGTGCTGCACGAAGTAGAGCGACGTATAGCTGTTAACCTCCTTCCCACAGATTTTCGAATCATGCCTTACATGGAGGTAATCATTGTTGAGAGGGCCCACGATGTCATGCCAATTCCAAAATGCGAATATTTTGTGCCTTCTTTCGACTAAATTTTTCACTGATATTTCTAAGCTACAAATATCTTATTTGAGAATCCTCTGGTTAACTCAGGAGCTGCTAAGTGCAACTTTTTTTCTATGTACAGATGTATAGACTTACAGTTGTTTCCTCCTGATTAGGAGGGTGGTTAAGTTAGGCTGACACAGAGGAAGGAGGTGCCCAATCTCCCCGCCACAAGACCGCCTTGCTCGTGCCGGGGCTCGAACTTGCGACATACCGCACCAGAGGCTGGCACTGCAATCGGATACGCTAACCACTCTCTTACGGTGGCCTCACCTCTCGGCCACGGCGACCTCTTTTTCTTATAGATGCCATTTTGACATCTCACCTTGAACTGCGAAATGATCCTCAAGGAACCACACGTGAACAGAAGACTAACTCTTCTGAACATACTGGGAGAATCACTTCCAGGCAACTGGGCGTGGTGCTCTCTCATACCTTGCGGTTATCAAAGTTTCATAACACATGACAATTTTGGCATTGACTCTAGAACAGCGAAAGGTATCCTTTGCAGAGGTCCCTCCGACGTTTCAAGCTTCAAGTGCGACAGCCTTGAAGGAGACACAAGTGTACAGAAGACTTATTCTTCTGAACACACTGGGGAGGACCACTACCAAGGAAACTGGAAGTGGTGCTCCGTCAATTCTGCACCTATTTTTTTTTTAAATCTTATAACCCAAATGCTACTCTCGAGAAGACTAAATAGCTAATTGGAATCTTTAGGACCCCAACCTTTGGGGCAAGCAAACAGACATGTTTTCGGGGTAAAATATGAGTCCGTTATGCGTATGAGCGTGTCCGTCTTTGTTCGACCGCTGAAACCTAAATGTTTCTCTTAAAATCTTCCCTCCACTCGCCCGATCCTAAAATTCTCCACCGACACTCAACCGTTTTTTTTTCCGGGACTGAAATGCCTCGGGTAGCAGGAGGCCAGGCAGCCAATAGGTACTGGCGATAGCAGCTTTGGGCCTCTTTTTTTCCTATTCTTACAACCTTCCTTTTCATGAAGGGATGCTTGAAATTCTAAAGGGTCGTTAATTATCCCCCACAGTTCTTTCAATAAAACAATTCGACATAAGCACTTGTGCTTGTATTGTTTTCATGATCTAATCTAAACTAATCTACTACTACATGGGTGAAGGGGAGCAGCATCCCTTCATACATGTAGGGTGATCGATCCCGGGTGTGAGGCTGCAACGGTAACTCTCAACCAACCCTGCACCTCAATGGTATCTAGGAATCGAAACCGCACCAGAGGGAAGATAGCAGCTTGGCTTAGACTCGGAAGAATAAAACTTAATAACACTTTATTTATATTTCATTCTTTTTATTCTTCTTCTCTCCCTGTGTCAGAAGGAAGAAAGAAAAGCGAGCTAACAACTGACATAATTCTCACCTACACAGCAGATTCTGTTCCTGAGTGGTGGTCAGTGCAGCGGGGAGAACCAACAGTCCTTTTTCCTGCAGAGCAGATACGAGGCTGAACCTGGTGTTGCAGGGAGCAGAGCGACATAGAAACTGTTAACCTCTTTCCTACAGATGTGCGAATCGTGTTCATGCCTGACATTGAGATAACCATTATTGAGGTAGTGGGAATCTTCTTATGGGGGGACCTTGTTGATACGATGGTACTTTCTGTTTAATGTTATTTTATAAATTTAAATACCCGGTGCCTCTCTTTCGAGATTAAACTCAGTGGTATTTTTCAAAATCAAAAAGGTGTGATATTGTTGATTAGGCACAAGAGTTACCAAGTGCAACTCATTTCTTGGAGATGCCCCTTCTGGCATATCATCTTTCAATTTGATATACTCTGGGATATTGCTCACAAATTACCTTTACCTGGTACAATATTATTCCTTGGAGATATCTCTATGGTTTCTCATATTGAAATATTAAATATTAAATACTCTTTAGGAAATCTAACAACTCGGTTCATCTTCATCTCTAGAGCAGATCCTGTTCCAGAGCGGTGGTGAAGCAGCGGGGAGAACGAACAATCTTGCTATCAATAGCACAGATCCGAGGCGGGACCCAGTGCTGCAAGGAATAGAGCAAGGCTGTTCAATTTCCCTCACACAGTTGTTAGAGTTGTCGTCACGCCTAACAAAGAGATGACCATTGTTGAGGGAGCAGCAAGGAGATGACCATTGTTCATGGAGCAGGGTTACTTCTCTGAGAGGGCTTAGTATCGACAGGATCTCAACTCTTTGTTTTGCCCATTTCGAAATTTAAACACTTTGTGGCATCTTTCGTATAAATTCTGCGTTATTATTTTCAAAATTTATAAAAAAATTCTTTGAAAATTTTCTGGTTAAACTCAGGAACTGCCAGTGCGACTCTTTTCCGGGAGAAGGCTTCTCTAAAATCTCACATTGAATTGCGAAATGCTTTCAAGGAAGAACAAGTGCACGAAAGACAAACTTTCAAACACTCTTCAAACCTTTGCGCTTAACTAAATTCCGTAAGATATATGACTATTTTGATGTTAACTTTAGATTAACCGAGAGCAGGTTTATTCTTAGATGAGGTCCATCCGACGTCGCATCTTGAAGTGTAACTGCCTTTAAGTAAAAACACGTGTACAGAAGACTTTTTCCTCTAAACACTCGCGGGAGGACAACTACCCAGGCAAATCGTACGCTTCTTTTAAAAATCACATTACCCGTATGCTCCTTCTGATGTCGACTCAATACTTAGTTGTGTAAGCGATGACGAATGCCCTCCCAAATTTGTTCAAGTGGCAAGGTCAGGGAGCCTCCCAAACCAACACCAACTCCGCGCACGCCAACTCGGGTTATGACCACTGGGACCAGCTCACCTGGGCTATAAACTAAAACCGGGCACCTCGAGCGTGCCGCTCTCTGGCTGGCCTCCGTTACTGGCTTTTCCACCATTGGGTACCTCTATGTCTGTGCCGCAGCACCTCTATAGGCTTCACTCCCTAAAAATAGCCACCCAGACTATGGGCGTCCTCTGAGTTCCATTCCGGGTTTGGCAAATGCAGAGCCTTGTCGAACCACATGTTTCCCACTTCCAGGCCCCATCACACACACATGGGCGGCACCTACCCCAGGACCCTGGATAGCGAGGATTCACCTTGGCCCCTCTCACCATTTTCACCGACCGGAGACGGTTCTTGAACAGCGGAGGCTATTCAGAAGTTGGGTGACTCGTCAATGATACTGAAGATGAGCCTGCAGACAACAGGCCATAAGTTGGTCAATAGATGTATACCTGAACATCCTCAGACCCCAGCGCGCCCGACCCCATCTCCAGTCAAGGGTGTAAACACAAAAGAGAGCCACGCTCGCGGTTGGAGTCCTCATTACTTCGTGGTAAGCCAAGAGGCATGCATTCGGAGATAAGCATGAGTCCGATGAACGTATGTAAGTCTGAGATGCGACCGCCTGAAACCTAAATGTTTCTCTTACCGTCTCCCCTCGCCCCCATCCTGGTAATGTCGAACTGACATTCGACCGGTACTTCCTCGGGACTGAAATGCCCCGAGTAGAAGTGTGGTGGTAGCCAGAAGGGACTGATGATAGTAGCTGTGGACCTTCTCTTTTTCTATCCCTCCAACCTTCCTTTTCCGGTATGGGTGCGTGAATTCTTGAAGCTTCGTCGACTATCCCCCATCCTTCTTCCAAGGAAATAACAATCAACGAATCGTGGCTGGACATGAAAGACCGGAATCTCAAGGCGAAATAGGCTTTCAAGGACTCAGGACTTTCAGTGTAGACAAGCCCTTTCCAAAGGAGAGGTGGAGAGTCAGTGCGTCATGTCAAAGAAACCTTTCGGCCAATACTTCGCAAGGCAACATCAACAACAATTTATGAGGTAATCCCGGTCGACATTAAACCCTCTGAAGGGATAATACGAAAAACGGTGCTAGTATACCTAAATCCAAAACTAACAGTAGGATAAGAAGATGTTTTCGCTGATGAATTGGAATACATCATTTCCTCATCCCATGATAGTATCTTGATGGGGGACTTCAACCTACCTGATATCAATTTGACAACACTAGAAGCCGCATTACGGGGTGGCAGGTTGAAATGACTCGTCAATAATTACAAACTAAATCATCGTGGACCTCGTTCTATCGACGAAAGAGCAACTGTAGAGCTGGTAACAGTTCAAGAAAAAATATGTGATCAGCATACTATTGAATTCCAAATCACAGCAATCGAGCAATACGGAAACTAATAAGGTACAACTACAAGTTTTTGTGAAAGCTAATTTTGACGGCTTGCAGGACGAAATCACAAACATAGACTTTGGGTAAAAATTCGATGACAGGACCGCTGATGAATGCTTTGCGTATCTTAGAGATAGGGTGGTGCAAGCAAGCCACCCATACATCCCAGAGAGAAAAGTACAAGTAAACAGTCCCTCTTAGCTGAATAATGAAGTTCAAGAAGCAATTGCTCTCCGACACACATTGTACCAAGTCCACAAAACTAATTCGACCCCAGAGTCAGAACAAGCGCATGAACGGGCTGGGCTGGTGGAAGAGTGAAGATAGTGGTCAGAAGAGAAATAAGGAAAAACATGTTGCCGAAGCTGTCAAGCCCAATCCCAAAAGGTTCTATGCATATGTGTACGACAGATGTGTTGTTCGTGACAGCATTGGCCCTCGACGAAATAGTGCAGGTGATCTAGAACATCCTATGCAGACATGTCTATGATACATAACGAATGCTTTGTAACAGTCTTCACAGATGAGAATATTAATAATATCCCAGAAGTTGAAATTCCTGGAGAAGTGCAACCTTTGGAAATTATTCACTTCCTCGTTGGTGAAGTAGAGAAACAGCTCAGCAAACAAAATATTTACAAATCAATATAATGTTACGGAACCTTTCCAAAATCATAAGTGGTCTACTGACAGAGGTTTTTAACAGGTCATTGACTACTAAAATTATTCCAGAATGATTCCAAAATTATTTATTTTTCTGTTGTTGGTAAAACCATGGAAAGATTGCTAAAAAACAGTATAAAATCTCACCCGAGAGGAACCACAACATAAAGGAAACCCAACACGGCTTCAGAAGCAAACTGAGCTGCCTGTCCAATATCCTGGACTTTTTCAATTAGGTCGAAACCAAAGATGTCGACCTTATTTATTTTGACTTTCAAAGAGCGTTTGATAAGGTCCCTCGTGAACGCCTAATGAGAAAAGTGGAGGCACTTGGCATAACTGGAAACATGGCCAGGTGGCTCCGAAAAGGGCTACTGGGCCGCAAGCAACGGGTCTGTGTCAGACAAGGAAAAAGTTAGTGTGCTACGGTAACATCAGGAGTATCCCAGGGTAGTATTTTTGGTCCCCTCCTTTTTATAATCTATCTAAATTTGATGATGACAAGAAACTCTGCCATAAGGCGTAACTATTCAAAGGGTTCCTAACAAACTTTAATATGAACTTTAAAATGAACTGTAATATGTACTTTAATATGGAAAAATGCACTGTTGTGCACATCGAATCACATAATCAAAATTCTGCTTACGTAATGGCAGACTAACACATGACCGAAGTCGATCAACCATGAGACCTTGGAATATTAATCACCAAAGATCTGAAGTGGAAAACCCAAGTGGAAGCTAGCTACAAGAAAGGCAATAGAGTCCATGGCGTTATATCCAGAAACTACCACTACAAGTCCAGCGCATCGTGATCCCATTATATACTTCATTTGTCAGGCCTCAAATGGAATTTGCATTACAATTTTGGTCCCGTCACCTAAGAGGTGATATTAACATGATAGAACATGCCCAGCACCGAGCAACAAAAATGATTCAGGAACTGAGAAAGAAGGCATATCCACAGAGACTCGACGAACTTGAGCTGATATCACTTGAAAGAAGACGACTTAGAGGTCACTTAATAGAGGCCAGTTAATAGAGCTAGATCCGAGGGGATCGTTGACCTAGATTATAACCCATGCAAAAGAAATAAGGGAGAAAAACTCCAGCTAAAACCATTCAGAACAACAGTGACCGAGATTTTCTTTCCAATCAAGATACCAACAATTTGGAACCATTTACTAGCTACATGATATGGTTAACAGCAACAACTTAAACACCTTTAATAAACACCTCGCAAACACTGGTAAACTAATCCATCCCCTTACTAATAAAATGTGACGTTAAGAATATGCCGCCAAGGTGGCAACAACCGTCGTTGGAGCCTTCTACGTCCGGTAGCCTATGAACGATGGGCACCTCATCTAGGCTGGGCTAGTTGTACTGCAAATTAAATTTCGGAATTCTGCTATGATGGACTCTTTAGCCTGTCCCATGTCTCCTACTACTATTACTATTACTACTACTACTAGCTCTACATATAAGCACTTTCCTTGTTTTGTTTCCTTAATGTTATATCATTCATTCTATTGCTACATTAGCTTGTTTGAAGTACCAGAATGCGCAGGAATACACTGTGAGACCCACGATGGTGGAAATAATGACAGGGAGACCCACGGCATTGCAAATAAACTACGGGCTCAGAAGCGCCCATTTGTGACAACCTAAACTCAGCTACCTCACCCGTCCTTTATAAAATAAACACAGAGCATATACTCAGTCGAAAACCACTTAAGGCAGACGTGACTAAATATTAATGCAATAATTTACTCAGTACTTGCCAAACAACGACCTGGTTCCTACCAAGTAAATTGGTAATTCAAGAAATGGTCAATCTACTTGATTTTATTATCTCTGATGATGGTGTGGTTAGTTATTGTTCCACACGTCGCTGGCGGTGAGGTGGTTATAGTTATTGTTCACACGCTGCTGGTAGTGAGGTGGTTATATTAATGGTACCACACGTCGCTTGGCGGTGAGGTGGTTATAGTTATTGTTCACACGCTGCTGGTAGTGAGGTGGTTATATTAATTGTTCCACACGCCGCAGGCGGTGAGGTAGTTTTAATTATTTTTCACACGCTGCTAGTAGCGAGGTGATTAATTATTAATCCGCACGCCGCTGGTGGTGAAACGGTTTTAGTTATTGTTCTACACACTGCTGGTAGTGAGGTGGTTAAAGCCAGTTATTCTACCATACGTTGCTGGTGATGAGGTGGTTAACGTTCTTGTTCCATTCGCTGCTGGTCGTGGTTGGTTAGTTATATTGTTTCACAAGCAGCTGGTGGTGAGGGGGTTAGTAATTGTTCCACACGCAGTTGGTGCTGAGGTGATTAGTTATTGTTTCACACGTAGCTGGTGGTGAGGTGATTAGGCATTGTTTCACCCGCCGCTGGTGGTGAGGTGATTAGTTACCGTTCAACACGCCGCTGGTGGTGAGGTGATTAGTTGTTGTTCACCACGCAGCTGGTGGTGAGGTGATTAGTAATTGTTCACCACGCAGATGGTGGTAGAAGTGGCACAGCATTTACCATGCCGAGACGCTGAATGTGGTTTTGATGTCAGCACGCATGCATATAGACAACTATTAATTCAAAGTAATTAATAACAAGGTTTCAAACTACTTCTTCAGGTACAGGCTTGCTTCTTAACCCCCCTCCCCCCTTGTCATGGGCTGGCATTACGGTCACACTTTCTTCTAGGACCAATTCTGCAAATTATTCCGTTTGCTATTTAATGACAAATCTATGAATACTTGAGTCAGCCCCTCGGGCCTGCAGCGCTGCTCGTCTGAAAATATTGATACAGACCATTAACTACACTATGACGTGCCGGTAGACTATTAACTACACTATGACGTGCCGGTAGACTATTAACTACACTATGACGCGCCGGTAGACTATTAACTACACTATGACGCGCCGGTAGACTATTAACTACACTATGACGCGCCGGTAGACTATTAACTACACTATGACGCGCCGCCAGACCATTAACTACACTATGACGTGCCGGCAGACCAGTAACTACACGCAGACACGCTGGCAGACCGTCAACTACACTATGACGCGCCGGCAGACCGTCAACTACACTATGACGCGCCGGCAGACTGTAACCTACACTAAGACGCGCCAGCAGACCGTAAACTACACTAAGACGCGCCGGCCGACCGTAAACTACACTAATACGCGTCGGCAGACCGTAACCTGCACTAAGACGCGCCGGCAGACCGTAAACTGCACCAAGACGCGTCGGCAGACCGTACCTACACTAAGACGCACCGGCAAACCGTAAACTACACTAAGACGCGTCGGCAGACCGTAACCTACACTAAGACGCGCCGGCAGACCGTAAACTACACTAAGACGCGTCGGCAGACCGTA
>SDVV010019641.1:0-13482 GCA_016164225.1 Gammarus roeselii | reverse complement strand
CTAATTATTTGTCTCTGCCTCTTTTCTGAATATACTGTTTTTATAATTACAAAGAGTTTGTAATGCTGGCATACAATTAAAAGCAAGTAGGAATGACGCGGTAAAATAGATTGGATCAAGATTGAAATGGTTTTGAACGATTGAACAAAGATTTATATGTGTTTGAACGATAAGCAATACCCACATACGATTCTGCACAATATAACGTCACGGGTCCTCCTTTTAATGCAGAGCCCTAAAATGATAAGCTAATAAGACGCTCTCTAAGCCCTTCCAACAACAAACCCTTTAAGTAGTCCACTTCACTGAGATTTACCCTTGAATTAGAGACGTGTCACCCCACAGCCACACTGCCAACAGAAGCAAATCCTGCTGCATGTTTTATAGTGGAACATTCGAGAAATGCGCAAAAGCCAAAAATGCACCAGAACCAGCAAGCCTATAATCATAGAGCTGCCGCATTGCCCACACACTTTGGTGGCAAGCGCATGTGCCCCAATACGCGATACAGAGAAGCCTACCTTCTCCCACGTGTTAGCTCATTCAGTGACAGATACTCACCCAACGCTGCTGAGCTCTCCATCTCCCACCCCTTGTACCTCTGAAACTGAGTCCATAACTCTCATTTCTTCCTCCGATACAGAGCCTTCAATCGCCACATCAACAGAAAAATCCGCAACAGCAAAACCGGCTCACTGTGAAGCATCAGGCACCAGCACCGAGTCAATGTCATCCATCAACCCATACCTTGGTCTTCCGGTAGCCCTACGTCCACTCACCTCCGAATAATCCTCTGTGGTTTGTTCGATAAAATTCAACCTCTTCTCTCTTTTGTTTTCGCCAACTACCCTCTCATAAAATGCTCTCCTTGCTTTCAGACAAAATGTCCTACAGTTCAATGCCCTCTCCAATGCACCCAATACATCACTCCCTTCTTTCACTCTAGATTACACTACAGTTTTTACTATTCCAGTCTTCTCATCGTGATGGCTCAGGTACATAAAACACCGAACATCCTACAACAACTCTTCAATTGGGCGGACACAGATTCCACTCGTCATTCCTCGATTATCCTATGACTTTACTTCTACCCATATTATTACCTCGCGGCTCTGTCCTTTATCGCACTCTCCCAAATTCAGACACGAGCCTTCATAACTTCTCATTCGAATCTGGCGCCAGTGCCGTTCGGAACATCAACGGACACAACTGCTATTTCCTCACAGATGCCTCAAACAACTCTGAGCCTCAACACAATTTACTCGTATTTACATCCCTCTGGAGATTGAACAGTCAGGGAGACATTACGCAGCCTTGCCTAAGTTCAACTTTCAATATTTATTGGAACCGAACGCTCACCTAGCACGCTATTCACCAGTTCCATACAAACACAACCCCACCCGCAACGCTTTCTCTGTTGACCCTATCATATTTCATCACCAGATCAACGAAGGCGCAGAACACATCCTTCCCCTTCGCAGGGTACTGCAAAAATCTGATCTGCACACCTTCTCCAGCCCTGAAGCTACACTTTTCTTCAACATTTGCACCATTCGTATTGTCTATAATCCGCTTGATCAGCCCTGCCCCGTACAACATACCCACGACAGTAAGAACAAATACCTCTTCAGTTGATGCATTTGCTTTATGTCTATTACCCTTACACAACGGAACAAGGCAAGAACTGTGCCACTCAATCGGCACAACGCCTATAACAAAAAAAAATACTGGCTTCACTAACTAGTTGGAAACTGTTTGAAACAGTTTATAACAACACGATTGTACAGTTCACATCTTATGATCATTATACAGCTATGACATTTCAAGGAACATAAATGAAGGCCCTATTTCAGCTATTCAGAGCTTCTGGGGGAACCTTATTTTTTACGTACTACTTATCGATTTTACAAAGCCCTGAAAGAGCTAAAAGTCCTTCAAGAAATGTATCCAGATTTATTGCGCCTAGACACCAAATGAAAACAGGACTGGGGAAGTTGAATACCGGACACTATATGACAAAAGAGTACTATTCACTTTGAAAAAATGAAAAAAACACTTATATACCACAAAATTGTTCAGCTGGTAATTCATCTACTTCTAACAATGTTACAAATTCAGATACGATTGGAAGACTGTTTGAAAACTATAAACCGATAATAAATCATTATTGGGCTAGAACTCTTTCAGCCCTAACTTAATGACTGGAGGTGAAACATTATGACAGTAAACAAGAGTTAGCGAGTTCCAAATTCTAACACAGTTGAAGTAAATACTGAATTTTGTTTTGATACCTTCTAAAGGGATATTACCAGGTTAATAGCATTTATTGTACAGTGATTGCGAACTCACTCATTGTTTATGTAAGAAGTTTTGAACGCGTCTAGGGCATTTGGAAAAGTTATTTAAATCTCCCAATTTGAGAGTATTCATGGTTTTAAAGTGATGTTTAGTATGGAAATCAAATGAAATAATATTAATAGTTCTAATAGCTTTATTTTCCCGTACATTTTTTGATCAGTTATGTTGTTGTCCGCTCCATACCTGGTTTTCTAATCCTTTAAACAAGTTGGATTAGGAAAAGGAAATCAAGGAGTATAGGAATATATTGTGGGAGTAATTCATTTAATGTATAAACAATGCCTGTGCAGTAGATCTTGACAATTTAGATGATATTCTATCGATGTGATTTATGAATGATAGATTTTTATGAGAGGAATTTCGTGCCATCTATCTCATTTTTATGAGTGGTAAATTGATCAAACGCCTATATAAGATTATTATGCAAATTAGTTGTTTTACCATTAATTTCAATTCGGTTTGCAGCTAGGAGCTTGTTACATGATTGTGTTCCTTGTTAATTGAGGCAGTTAGTTCGTATACGGTGAATGAGGGGATGCAAGTAGATTAGATCCCCTTATCAGCAAACAATATATATTACTGCCGCTTTCAGCACTGCTGGAGTTCGCTTATCCCTTCCACTTAAGAATAGATACGATCTAGAAGCTAATTGTACACTCAAATCGTTGCCACGTTGCACCGCTAGTCAAAACCTCTGCTTTCACCACAATGTTTCGCGATGGTGCCCGGAAGCTGCTGGACTTGCCAATTACGCCGGTCGTCTCGATTGCGATGGACTCAAAAAGGTAGTGTTTACGAAGAGATTGATACTTATTCATTTTTTTTTCTTGCCGCATTGGCAACTCTGCCTGCCTCTGAAGAAGTGCTAGGCAGGTGACTCGTCGCAAAGGTATCTACGCAGGTGCAGTACAAGCAATGATTTTTCACTCTGGAGAAGTGCAAGACTGTCACGCCCTTACGTCGTTTACCGTCGTCTAGATCGATACTGGGCACACGAATCATATCAAGGTCTATTTTACGTAGTGCTCGTTCAATAACGTCATTAAGAGCCAAATGTCTGGGATGACCACCCCCGATGTAAAGGTATGAGAATGCGCGAGTGCCTGATTCATTCGTGAGCTGTCCACAGCGGCAGAGCTGTGGATAACATACCGGTGCACCAACTCTGAGCGCAAGAACAATACGAAGAGTCAGGGTTCAATAAAGTGACTAGCAGGGCAACAAAGACTTTCATTCAGCTAAGAGCCTCTATCGTGACAGGATCTTGTGCCTCGAGTAGTAGACAATCTATGGTTACCCTTACATTTTCCATGTCCCAAAACTTCTTGAAAGCGCAACAGTCACCCTCTGGAATGATCACCCATCACCATACCACACCTCTTATACCAGAACGGTTTCCGGAAGCTCATTAGTCTGCGCCAAAAAGAAAACGATTGACAGAATAGCTTCGACTACGGAACCGACATAGTGCAGAGACGAGATGAAGCTGGGCACCTTGCAAATTCCTGCGCCTTTATAATTCCCAAACCACCAGAACTGACAGGAAGAGTAGCTAGCTTCCATGAAGAATCTGAAAATGAAATGTTAGTAATAGTTGAGAAGGCTTCTCGGACAAATTAGTTGAATCTTGACAGGTTATTAGTGTGCAGGTATGTGGGGCACTGCGCATTCCCAAACTAGAGTTTGAGAATGGCCAAGCAATTTTTCACTTGGGTGAGGACTTGGCGTGGCTCAATTACGCTCAGTCGACTGGGCATAAATTTAAGGTTGTCAATTTTTCCTTAAGCGCTTCTGGGATGACTTGAGATAGGTGTGCCCGCAGTCGAGATTTTTATATCAGGGGCGACGTCGCGCATAAAAGTCTCAATGATCTCACTGAAGACAATGTCTGCATTGTTAACGGGAATCTACTCGCTTTTTTGCCCATTAATAACAAAGCCTAGGTACTTGGTTCAACTTTTTTCGCGGGTCGAGGAAGTCCGTTAAAACAATATCCAGCTTTCTCCAAAGCGGGGCGTGATATAAGAGTAGTGTAAAGGGATTCAAAACGCGGATGTGAAGGAATGAGATAGGGCTTAGTTAGCGGTGGGGCAGGGGTTGACCGGAGTCCGGCGGCGAGACCCTCTCCTGGATACCGGGTCCGTAAACGCGGATGTGAAGGAAGTGGTCGAGTTAATAACAGTAGGGTCGTTTTATCTACTTTCGGGTGTCTAGAAACGCAAGAAGCACTTAGCTCGCAGAGGCAGACCTCTATCCGTCAATGTCATTCAGAGATCTAATCTCGAGTCGCACTCCTCACATTTCCTGCCTAGTAGCCAGAATAAATCTTGGAGTTTACGGTACCTTCAATCGCTTGCTGCGTTGGGCATGAATATCGTTATAATACATCTGGACAAGCAGTAGGGTACCTTTAATAACTTGCCACGTGGATGGTAGGAACATCGTTATAATACATTTGAACATACAGTAGGGTGTACCTTTAATCACTTGCCGCGTGTGTGGTAGGAATTTTGTCAGAGTACATTTGTTAATAGGTTATATCTGTTAATTTTAATAATATAGAGCAGAAACTTTAATATTTGATTAAATTCAGCCGCTTCTACTCCTTGTACGTAAATATTTACAGAGTTTCATCACGACACCGCATTAAGAATCAAATAGTAGGCGCAAAAACGTTCACGTATTTTCAATCCATATATCTGTGGACAAGAAAACAAGTTTTAGATTATATCTATATCTCTATTACAAAGTTACATATTAGGAACACTTACATATAAGGAACATTTACATCAATCTATTTTCATCATTTTAGGGGCGGTTGCAAGGTTTACGTTTCACGTAGTTCTTCAATCCGTACGACAGTAGACAATGAAACATGTTCAAGTTTATTCTTTTTTATTTATAACACGGTTACATAGGAACAATTTACATATGAGAAATATTTACATTTTAGGATCATTTACAGAATAAAACCTGAAGATGTGGACGTACTTTCGTCATTTACCCGACAGTAATCGCCAAAGACGGCCTCATCTGGCTTGCGTCTTTTCCAAGTTAAATTAATTTGTACATCGATATCAACATCACCCAGAAACACATCGTTTCCCGCTTCTTAGTGACGGTAGGTTCAAATTCAATGGATTTTTGAGAATGTCTGAATGCCCATAAGCAAAAGTTGGAAACGCATCGACATTGTATCGTTTGTTTTCAAATTTACTGAGGCAATTCTTAATAGTGCGTATGGTTTAAGACTGACATGCTTGCGCGCGAATGTTGTGTATGGTCTCAAAGTGTGTGTATGTTTTTCTGGTTATGCATGTCTCAATATTGTTCAGGTCTGATTTTGGCTTGTGTCTGGTAATTGACACCCATAGCAACTGATTTTTTTTCGTCGGACTCGAGCAACATGCTGTTACACTTTGGTTGCAAGCAAATGATTTCACTCCGGTAGTCGTCGGCAGTTTTGCTTGTCAGTAGCCCCAGCAATCCTTTCTTCGTTTCATAGGAACGCTTGCGCGTGAATGTTGTGTATGGTCTCAAAGTGTGCGTATGTTTTCTGGTTATATATGTCATTATTGTTCATGCGCGCGAATGTTGTGTATGGTCTCAAAGTGTGTGTATGTTTTCTGGTTATGTATGGCTCTGTATTGTTCATGTCTGATTTTGACTTGTGTCTGGTAATTGACACCCTTAGCAACTGATTTTTTGTGGCGTCGGACTCGAGCAACATGCTGTTACACTTTGGTTGCAAGCAAATTCTTTCACTCGGGTAGTCGTCGGTTGTTTCGCTTATCAGCAGTCCCAGCTGTTCTTTCTTAGTTGCATCGTACAAGGAATGATTTCTTCGGGAAGTTCGAGAAGTCCATTTATTAAGTCAGAGCAGCTTGCCCACACTTCTGCTTCAATATCGGCCACACCTTCGATCTGAAATAATATCTATCGCATTTCAATGCAAGCTATTCTGTATTACAATTTATTGCAAATCATGTTACATATCTGCAATTTCTTCATCGTACAGGTGATTTTTGGGGTAGTTGGAGAAGACCATGTATTTAGCCAGAGGAGCTAGCCGCATTTCCGCCTCAATATCGGCCATACCTTTGGACTGGAATAATATCTATCGCATTTCAATGCTCCCCAATCTATAATGCAATTCATTGAAAGTCATGTTGCATATATTCATTTCAATGCTAGCCATTGGAGTTAAATTTAGGATATTGCAAACAAAGATCTATATGATATATTTGTATTTATATTAGATTTATTACACGTTTTTTTGGGGAATTACATGGGTTTATCATTTATACGAGAACATAGCTATTCACTCCGAAAATCGACTCGAGCAACTGTACGAAACATACGTATTGACTTCGAGTTTCCGCTCTGGTCTTATCTCGATCGGCGATATCAGACCCACTCGAAGGGTTCTCTATCTATGAAAAGCATTATTTCTTACCTGGAGATGTCGGCTCATCATATCAGTGTAGGATTTATCATCTGTTTTTTTCTCTGGTCTATTGAGTTCTAGACAATTGCCCTTCGAAAACATTTTAGATAAACGGATACCTTTGAGAGAAGTGTATGCAGCACCTCCAATCCAAAGGATAATGAAACCAAAACTTTGTTTTTGGTCTTCAGCGAGCTTTTTCTCGACGCTAATTTTTGAATTATAGGTGCATGTTTATGACAAAAAAGAAATTCAGAGTTTTTCTTACTAGCGCCAACATTACCATTCACTATTTTTCCGCACAGTTTCGGAATATACATAATTATCCTAGCACCCAAGCGTTTGAGACATGATTCTCTCTCTTCATGTTTCATTACCAACAATTTGGAAACAAAGTCAGATATACATTTTTTCTTATTGTACAAAGTTACACTTCTTATTCTTGATACCCTTTCATTACCTCATTTGATAATTCAGTTTCCTTCAACTTTAGCAGGTTTTTTCGTCACGTGACATCTCCTCGGTATCTCTATCACACGTTTCAATATCACTGTCACTGATTTCCATTCCAATTAAAGTATCCCATGTATTCCCCATATTTTCATTAGATTCTATTTCGTCTAAGGATTGGGTGTACTACCAACATTTCACCCAATCTATATACATTCGGCGTTTGGATGTTAGTGGCATCGATCTTTCTTTACTGCTCGCACCTGTTGAGCACTGTCTGTATCATTATTATGGAAACCCAGGTCCGGTTTATTGTGTTCTATCAATACACCCGTTACATCTATAGAGCTTGTATTTCCTCGTTTATTTTTAAGATTATCATATTCAATTTAATGATGTCCCTTGAGAGGACGCTAAAACCCGAACATGGAGCTTGATTTGCATAGTTTTATCTCCACACTGCAAATAACACAAACCCACCATTATCCTTCTGTTAAAATATTTCCATATCAAACTTAACGACATCGTTTTACACCGAAAGCACTCCGTTAACTGAATGAATACAAATCTGAGTTCAATTTTATACACACTTTTACATGCAAATACAAAGTCGTTTGCCTCACTGTTTCGGCACATGATACAACACAATGCATATATACAGGGTTGTTAGCCTCACTGTGTCGGCACATGTGTCGATTTATTGCATATATACAGGGTCTTTAACCTCACTGTATCGACACAAGTGTCAACAAAATGCATATAAACGGAGTCGTTAGCCTAACTGTGCCGGCACATTTGTCGACACAATGCATTTATACAGGGTCGTTAGCCTCACTGTGTCGGTACATGTGACGACACAATGCATATCTACAGGGTTGTTAGCCTAACTGTGTCGGGACATGTGTCGAAAACCATGTCGGCGTTTACACACATTCTGTGCAAATAGGATTACCATACACTGCCAGATGCAATAATACCTAGGCAACCTAACCTAACCTAACCAACGTAACTAGGAATTATTATTTATCGTTCGAGATTTCCTGCTCCTACGTATGATACTTATTCATTGATTTATGACATTTTCATATCAAATCCCTCCACATGTCTCTATTTTTCATTTCTTTTTAATATCACACACAATGTAGACACATACACATATTTGTAAGCATAAATAGGGGCGTTTAACATCTGTAGCATTTTTTTCCATTAGAACAACATCCCTTGCTTCTGTTACAAGATATTTAGTGTGGATCAGCTTCACGGCATGTTAGGCTGATAGATCTAATCCTCCTAACCTAACCTATTCTATCAAAGAATAATGTATTATCGATCGACTTTTCATGCCCACATATGATTTTTTTTAGTGTTTTATGATCAATGCATAACATATATCTCCACTTGACTTTATATTTTGATCTATCCTTTGCAGTTTTGATTCACACTTCCAATTTTGATCTAGTAAATTTCATCCACGATTTCATAGGTAATTACATCGTTGTTTGAATGTTATGACTATTCTCATATGATTCTTGATTTTGTTTTGACACAATTCTTAATCACTTTTACATCTCATTCACACCCGTCAAAAGCCTAACCTAACCTAACCTTATGAATGGTATTCCGTCATCGATATATACATGTGTACCCCTCACGCGGTTCCTTATACCACTTTCCCCTAATTTTATCTACTTCGTGGTCACTCTCGACCCATATTAGGAAGCAGAGAGGTCAGATTTTCAATCATAGATGGTTTGAATGCTTCAAGTATTTCATATTTGTATTCAGTTTCACACAAACGAACACTTCGTATCATACTAGGTTTACCACATTTACTTCAATATCTCCTGACACTACATCCCTTGACGACTTGCGCGGCTGATTTGCATTTCCTTTTCTATCATTTTCATATGCATGACGATGCTTTCGTTTCGAATGTCGCCACACATTACTCGTGGATTTATTTCGATTCATTTTTTTTTTATTTATTTGCACAGATTACGAGCCCCTGTTACCCCATTACTTTCGAACAAACGACGATTCAAGCTGTACCCCATTCTTCCACAACAGAATCACAATCTTGGCTGAGCAAGATCTGATCGGACTCTGATTTTTATCTTACCAATATGTAACACATCTAGAACATTCACCCATTCCCCACCATGATACGTTTAGGACAATGTTAAAATTTGCCATGAGCGACATTTTGAGTTTCGTTTCATACCGTGAAACATATTCTCCCACTGATTTCGACAATTCAATGTTTCCTCAGTCTGACACGATGTATTTAATTCATTGCTTAACCTATGAGTTTTTGGATAATATAAACATTTGATTTAGGATTGACATGGTTTATTACTGTATTATTATTATTGATTACAGATCTTGCCGATCTTGCGAAAAAAAAATGCAATCGCATTATAATAACAAGCTGCATGCCGAGATTGGAGTCAGTGTTACGTTGAGTGTAAGAGGAGCAGGACAACTCATCCTCAAATAGACAACAATGAATATTCAGGTAGCAAAAATTAGTTTACGTATTTTGGAAGATAAAATATCCGAAGATGATATGAGTCGGATCGAACAAATATTAACGATTGATGGAAAAATCAGTCATCTCAGAGTAGGTAAAATACGAATTGAAAGGGTGGAAGATAGCATTCATGAAAGGATGAGGGAAAAAGAAAGGGGAATTTGGGTAACTAATGTCGACGGGTTACGGTCGTATGTAACAAAGTTCAAGGCAAATAAGAAAGCAAATCTCGAAAATGATATGATCCAAGTGGAAAATCATCATGACTGTAATATAGATGAGATAGCGCGCAATGGATTTTACCTACAAACGAATTAAAATCCGGAGAGTATGCAACACTTCCTCAAAGATGAAGATCCGAATGACTTTGAATTGGAGAATTTTCGAATAATTGAGGTTCAAGAAGAAGAGGCACGACATTTGCGGACTCTTGGGAACAGAACAGCTTTCGGTATTTGCATCATAGATATGCTGGAGTATATGATCGACTTTGAGAGTAAACTGAAACATCATGATGATGGGTATGGATGGATGTACGAACCACGCTGTCACAAATCAGAAGAATGAGTTAGAAAGTTTTGATGAATCCAGCAAGATCTGTAATTAATACAAATAATACTGTAATAAACCATGTCGATTCATAATCAAATGTTTATATTATCCTAAAAGTCAAAGGTTAAGCAATGAATTGTATGCATCGTGTCAGTCGGAGGTAACATTGAACTGTCGAAATCAGTAGTAGAATATGTTTCACTATATGAAACGAAACTCAAAATGTCGCTCATGACAAATTCAACCATTGCCATAAACCTATCTTGGGGGGGGGTATGTTCTAGATGTGTTACAGATTGGTAGGATAAAAATAAGAGTCTGGTCAGATCTTGCTCAGTAGGCAAGATTTTGATACTGTTGTAGAAGGATGGGGTATCGATTGAATCGTCGTTTGTTCGAAAGTAATCGGGTAACAGGTTTGTAATCTGTGCATAGAAGAAATAAAATTGAATAAACATAAATCCAAGAGTAATGTGTGGCGACATCTGAAACGAAGGCATCGTCATCAATATAAAAATGATAGGAAATAAAAGTCAAATCATCCATGCAAGTCGTCAAAGGATGTAGTGTCAGGAGATATTGAAGTAAATGTAAAAGACCTTGAATGAGACGAAGTGTTCGTTTGTGTGAAACTGGATACAAATATGAAATACTTGTAACATTCAAACCATCTAAGAGTGGAAATTTGGTCTCTCAGCTAACTAATATGGGTTGAGAGTGACCGAGAAAAAGAAAGAATTGGGTGAAAGTTTTATAAAGAACCGTGTGGAGGGGTTCATATGTATATATCAGTGACTGAGTACCATACATAAGGTTAGGTTATTTTAGGTTTTTGATGGGTGTGAATAATATGTAAAAGTGATTAAGAATTGTGTCAAATCAAAATCAATAATGATATGTAAATAGCTATAACATTCAAACGACGATGTTACTACCTATGAAATAATGAAAAAAAATTACCAGATCAAATTGGAAGGGTGAATCAGAACTGCAAAGGATTGATCAAACTGTGGAGTCAAGTGGAGATATTTGTTATGGATATATCCTAAAACACTGAAAAAAATCATATGTAAGCATGAAAAGTTTATCGATAATACGTTATTCATGGATAGCATAGGTATGGTTAGGTTAGGATGATTACATCTATCAACCTAACATGCCGTGAAGCTGATCCACACTGAATATCTTGTAACAAAAGCACGGGATGTTGTTTAATGGAAAAAATGCTACAGATGTTCACCGCCAATGTATATGCATACAAATATGGTATGTGTCTGCATTGTGTGTGATATTAAAAAAAATAGAGCTATGTGGAGGGATTTGATATGAATTTATCATAAATCGATTAATAAGTATCATACGTCAGCAGGAAATCTCGAAGATGACATAAAATTCTTGTTCAGGTTGGTTATGTTAGGTTCGGTTTCCTAGGTATTAATGCATCTGGCAGTGTGTGGTAACCCTTTTTGCACAGAATGTGTGTAAATGCTTACATGGTTTCGACACATGTCCCGACACAGCGAGGCTAACGACCCTGTATATATGCATTGTGTCGACATATGTGCCGACACACTGAGGCTAACGACCCTGTATATATGCGTTGTGTCGACACATGTGCCGACACAGTGAGGCTAACGACCCTGAATGTAATTATTGTGTCGACCTATGTGCCGACACAGTGAGGCTAACGACCCTGTATACATTTATTGTGTCGACACATGGGCCGACATAGTGTTATTCATTGTGTCGACCCTGTATATATGTATTATGTCGACCCTGTATATATGCGTTGTGTCGACACATGTGCCGACACATTGAGGCTAAAGACCTTGTATATATGCAATGTGTCGACACATGTGCCGACACAGTGAGGCAAACGACCATGTATATATGCATTGTTGTGACACATGTGTCGGCACAGTGAGGCTAACGACCCTGTATATGCATGTAAAAGTAAATATAAAATTGGACTCAGGTTTGTACACATTCAGTTAACGGAGTGCTTCGGTGTAAAACGATGTTGTCAAGTTTGATATGGAAATATCTTAACAGGAAGGATAATGTTGGGGTATGTGTTATTTGCAGTGTGGAGATAAAACGATGCAAATCAAGCTCCACGTTCGAGTTTTGGCGTCATTTCAATGGACACCATTATATTGAATATGATAATCTCTAAGGATGCAACGAATGTATTGATAGAAGATAATAAACCGGACCTGGGTTTCCAAAATAATGATATAGACAGTGTTCAACAGGGTGCGATCAGCAAAGAAAGTGTGATGATACTTACATTCAAACATAGAACGTATATAGATTAGAGGAAATGGGGGGAATACACCCAAACCTTAGACGAAATGGAATCTAATGAAAATATGGGGAATACGTGGGATACTTCAAGTGGAATGGAAACCAGTGACAGTGATATTGAAACGTGTGAAAGTGATACCGAGGAGATGTCATGTGAAGAATAACCTGCTAAAGTTGAAGGAAACCGATCTATGAATTGGGGTAATGAAAGGGTATCAAGTATAAGAAGCGTAAATTTGTACAATAAAATAAAATGTATACATGACTAAGTTTCAAAATTATTGGTAACGAAACATGAAGAGAGAGAATCATGTCTCAAACGTTTGAGTGCTTGGAGAATTATGTATATTTCGGAACTGTGCGGGAATATAGTGTATGGTAATGTTAGCGCCTGTAAGAAAAAAACTGAATATTTTCGATGTCATAAACATGCAACTATAATTTGAAAAACTAACGTCGAGAAAAAGCTCGCTGAAAACTATAAACAAGGTTTTGTTTAACAGACTAGGATTGGACGTGTTGCATACCCTTCTCCCAAAGGTATCCTTTTATAATATGCGTACTTAGAGCAGCAGTCTAGAACCCAAATTGACCTGAAAAAGGCCCACCCAGATGATAGATCGTACACCAATATGATGAACCGACAGCTCCAGGTGAGAAATAATGCTTATCATAGATAAAGAACCCTTCGAGTGTCTTTGATTCCGCTGATCAAGATAAGACCAGAGAGGGGAGTCGTAGTCGGTACGTATGTTTCGCAGAGTTCCTCCCTACGAATGTTTCGGAGTGAATAGTTATGTTCTCTTATAAATGATAAACCTATGTAATTCTCTAATAT
>SDVV010019640.1:2960-13482 GCA_016164225.1 Gammarus roeselii | reverse complement strand
TAATATATCCATAGATAATTCAATATTGTGATGAGTTAGGATGAAGTCAAAGAGGAGATTTATTCACAGTCAGACATAAGAGAGGCCGTAGAGCTGGGCCGTGGTAGAGGTCGTCGAGCTGGACCGTAGTAAACGTCGTCGAGCTATGTTGTATTAGATGTCGTCGCGCTGGGTCGCAGTAGAGGGCGTCGAGCTATGCTGTAGTAGATGTCGTCGAGCGGAGTCGCAGTAGAGGTCGTCGAGCTGGGTCGCGGTAGAGGTCGTCGAGCTATGCTGTATTAGATGTCGTCGAGCTGAGTCGCAGTTGAGGTCGTCGAGCTATGCTGTAGTAGAGGTCGTCGAGCTGGGTCGCAGTGGAGGTCGTCGAGCTATGCTGTAGTACATGACGTCGAGCTGGTTCGCAGAAGAGGTCGTCGAGCTATAATAGATCGTCGGGCTATGCTGTAGTAGAGGTCGTCGAGATGGGTCGCAGTAGAGGTCGTCGAGCTATTGTAGGTCGTCGGGCTATGCTGTAGTAGAGGTTGTCGTGCTGGGTCGTAGTAGAGGTTGTCCGTCGGGTTATGCTGTAGTAGAGGTCGTCGAGCTGGGTCGTAGTAGAGGCCGTCGTGCTAGGCTGTAGTAGATGTCGTCGAGCTGGACCGTAGTAGAGGTCGTCGTGCTGGGCTGTAGTAGAGGTCGTCGTGCTGGGCTGTAGTAGAGGTCGTCATGCTGGGTTGTAGTAGAGGTCGTCGTGCTAGGCTGTAGTAGAGGTCGTCGAGCTGGACCGTAGTAGAGGTCGTTGATGTAACGCTAATGAATTGCTTATATAACTGATGAGGTATCGCAGTGTAAATATATATTTATTCATATGAAAGACATTTTCAAAATGTTATTTTAGTGCTAATGTTTGATCGTCAGTTGGTAGGGATCTTGTTAACTTTATGGAAATCGCTTAAGTAAAACCAACTTCGCAATGTGTAAACATAATTTAAATTTATTGCCCTGAAAAAACTAAAGTTTATAAGCGGCTAGTTTTCATTTGCGAAAATTTTAATCTGCGATGTATTGTAGGAGGTTTTATTTGAGATTCAATAAATAGCAAAGCGCGGCCGGAAGATGCCACTTTATGCGAACAACTATCGAATGCTCTCGCGTCATTGACATGACCATATTTGTAATAACTTTGACCTGTACAGTGTACTCCATTTTTCAGCTAAACCATAAGAAGTAATAAATGCAATGTGGTGGTATCAAGGGAGCCTCAGAAAGGACCCTTAGTAAGGGCACAGTGCCATGGGCAACAAAGTCTTAAAACACATAGATAGCGAATCCCGTAGACTTGGTTTCTGCGGTCAGGGCTTGTTAGCCTCGCTGGTCCGTGGGTGAGATGGGCGATGAGTGTGATGCTCGATATGTACGTAACTATGTTTCGTGGGGTTCCTTATAATGAAGGGCTGAATGGACCGAGTCAACCTTGCCCAAAAATTCTGCAGGCTCTATAAATACATCACATTATATGTTAGTGAACTTGTATTTGAGCGTTGTACTATAATTCAATTTTAATAATAAGTCTTGAATCAAAATCCAAACAACAGTGTTATTTATTCAGTTATGCTTGCTAGGTCTAACCCCAATGCTAATGACAATCCGTTCATTGATGTTAACGTGTAAGATGTCAACTTGATTACTTTTTGTTAAATACATAGCGAGAATAGGGAATATACTGGGATAAAATACTAAGAATTTTCAATGTTCTTGCTCTGCGATTTGGAAGGTCATCGAGTGTTCCATTCGTCTTCTCTTGTAATTTTCCACTTTTCGGGTTGAATACGATGTGTTATTTATCATACGGGAGAGCTCATTCAGTCTTACGTCGGAGCTCCAGCGGATTTTAACAATTGAATCTAATCTAGTAGATTCAATGGTTAATAGCCACTATACTAAACATTGACAGATACCTTCAGGATCCCTCATATGAGCCAGGACCTTGAACTGCGCGCTAGTTTGTTTTCGAGCCTATTCAAAATGTATCACCTAGACCCCTGACGAAACAATCCACAACAAAGAAGGGCCAGCAACCTCTCTAAGGTGCTCATAACAAAGATACCGCCAGTAAAGAACACTGACTCCTCCAAACTGGATAACTCCCTAAAAGTCAGAGATGCCTGTACCAGTGATCGCCTTATCAAGTCCACTGAAACGATAAATATCCCACAAAAAACCTTGAGGGACGAAATCTACAATGCCTTACATGATTTACAAATCGACGACGCTAAAAGATGTTTACTGCAATCGAGAACGGAATTCAACAAACCCTAAGCAATACGACTGGCCATTCCGTGCAAGAAACTGGAAACTGCACCACAGCCTCCAGTATAACCGATAGACTTCTCACTGAACTCGAGGATTGTGTCGCAACAACTTCTCTTCAATGTACCTAACTCTGAAAGTCTAACAAAAAAACAAAATCTGCTCACGTGCCTCAACCTACACCTCCGATGATCACCTTAATGATTCTCCACGTCAAAATTCTGGTCAAAATCACCTCAACCAAACTCAAAAGATTACAACAAGGCAAAAATAATCGTCCAAATTTGACCATCACACCATGCTTAGTAACAGCCCTGACATTCCTGAACACCTGAAAGTCACATTCAACACCGAATGCAAATTGGATATTATTTTATCCGTATACTTTACTAGGAGAACTGGGCCCCATTTCTAGCCGACCAGTTGCTAACATTGGAAACAGCGGTGAAGATAGTTTCATCATCAAAGTAGACACAGAACATCTGAACGACATTCTACTTTCTAAGATCAGCATGTGCCAAAAGACTAGCACAGTCGAATCACACCCAACCTACTCCAAAGGTTCAATCTTGATTCACGTTGAAAATCTCCTGGAGGAGCAGCCTGTCGTGAAACCTGTTCATCACCGGACTTGTACAATGCGAGGACTGACCGTCATACCTTTTGGCCCGTTCCTTGCCTGGTAAGGCCAGGTCTTCGTGTAACCTGTTCATCACCGGACTTGTACAATGTGAGGACTGACCGTCACACATTTTTGCCCGTTCCTTGCCTGGTAATGCCAGGTCTTCGTGTAACCTGTTCATCACCGGACTTGTACAATCCGAGGACTGTGTAGATTCACCAAAAAAAAAAATAGACACTCTACAAACCTTTGGATTAAATTCAATTGTGCCCCCCCCCCCTCCTAGAATACTTAGATGTACCTTTTCTTGACTCTAAAACTAAGGTTACGCATTTACCAGACTTCCGATGCGTTGCTATAGGGGCAGAGATACAGGCACACAAAAAAAAAACTGTCATGGAAGACATAAATGTTCTTTCAGTTTTCTAGACGATCATGACAGATGAGACGATACCCAGTCGTACCCATCTCAATAATCCCGTCACTTTTACTGCACAGAAAACAATCAACCCACTTGGTAGAAAAGACGTCCCTGAAGACATAAATGAGAAGTAGTAATAGTTTCTTCTGTTTTCCACCGGAGCCTCAACACGAAGTCAACGCACGCTCCCCCGTAGGGCACGAAGTCAAAAATTTAAGTGAAATTCACATATTCCGGTAAAACCTCAAGGTCGGCCGATGAGAGGCCTTAACCCCGATGCGGAGCCCCCAGGTTAACCCTTTCGCTCGTGAAACAGGAAACGAGCACCATTCCTCTTCCAACTCTCTTATGACGCCCTTCCTTATGATGAATCCACTCGTAGAACAACTAAGAGGTAAACCATAAAACCTCCGCAAACACGGTGTGAAAAATCTAACCCACGTCGTAAAATCAGAAGAGAGCACCGCTACACAAAAAATTACGCATTTCTACAAACACAAAATAACAGTTGTAGCCCGTCCTTCAGTTTCACCTAGGATACGTGGAGAAGCCCTTGCTTCAGTAAGATATATTTTCATTTTGATATTTATTCGCCTTGAGAATGCTGTTGGAGCAGCGCGATTGCCCGTTACGTTGTCACTGGTGCGGTACCGCCAGAACCGTCAACATTTGTTTTCAATAAGTTTGCAGCGTTTCACTCAGAGTTAGAATGAAAAAAAAAACTGCAAGTAACTGTGAGCAATTCAAACACAATTGGTCTGCGCGTGTATTCCGTTTTGTGGCGGTTATTTGGACGCATTTTTTGTGACAAATCGCAGGTTGAAGTGAGACGCCTCTTCCCCAATATACTTACTTGTCTGCTAGGCGTTCTCAATTGCCGCATAAGCTTGAACGAACTTATTTGTTCCATATAAATAGTTAGCCTTATGTTCTACCAAACGCCTTAGTCGATAAAGCTGTACCCTGTATTTAATGTACCACGGGGCGTCATATGAATAAATGTCGTTGTTATTATTATCATTTCCAAATGTTTGGACAAAAGAACTACGGAGTTACTGATATTTCTTTAGTGAAATTAATCAAATCACCAAAGCACACCCGTGCCCTACGGGGGGCGTATGCTGACTCGCGTTGAGGCTCTGGTGGACTCCCCTATGGAGAGTCTACATCAATAGATATCGGGCTGCCATTTTCCCTGCGCGTGGACCACTTACTGACCTCACTGACATCACTCGCACCTAATTCTCTTACCAAACTCTCCGAATCAGCACACCTACTAGCATGTTCAACCCACCGCTGATAAAGCTAGATTTGTAAATATATCCCTAATCAACTATTCCAACCTACACAATTCCTGCTATATACACACTGACGGCTAAAAAATCGTCAATGGAATGGGAGCTGCTGTTGTGTGCTGGCAACCTCACTGTCGGCTATACTCTCCATCAAGAAGCTTCTTTTTATGCAGTGTTGCACGCACACAATTTAGTCATTTCAATTATAAATACTGATCGCGTTCCCAATTACGTCAGATTCTGCAGACCGCCTAACTGCCTTCATTTGTAGTACCCTGCTGCGATCTACCGGTTAGGTCTCTCCAGCGCTAAATCAGCGACATCACTGATATGATAGTTGCAAAATAGATGACTTCAACAAACTTAATCAACTTCTCTTGAATGACGATGTTAATTTTTTCATCAGTATAGAAGCTCCTCGATGAAATTCACCAACAGGGAATGGAGGCACCATGTGAATAAATTTTGGTTCGCTTGTCCCAACCAGCCGCCTGTCCTCCTTCGCAACCTTTCGTCTTTCCTGATCATGCCCCCCAATGACCTTTCTCCATCTTTTATACGTACAGTAGCGAAAGAAAATTCGTTTATGATTAAAGATTAAGAGAAATCTTCAATGATCATTTTCCCCTCGATATTTGATGTCCTTGGAAATTTAATTGATATTATCCATATAAAAGAGTTGACCAGATAGAATACAGAAATAAATTTTTATATGGATTTAAATTCCACGTAGGAAAAGCCTAGATTGTTTCTTCAGTTACAGACTAACCATAAACGAATTTTCTTTCGCTACTGTACGTGTCTGCAGCCCATTCACTCTGTCAATGTCTGCCGCCACCCTCACCCAGTCACCGACCCCGTCTAGTACACCCGTCCACCTGCTGGCTAACAGTTCTTCCTCCCAATCACTCACATATTGACTCCAAACACCACCCTTCTCACCCATTGACTTCTCTCTGTCCTCTATTCCAACCACCCAGACATGTCCTCTGTCCCAACCACCCGCCCATGCCCCTCGTCACAACAACAAATCCATTTCTTCTCTCCCAACCACCCACCCATGTCCTCCGTCCCAACCCCCCACCCATGTCCTCTGTCTCAACCACCCATCCATGCCCCTCGTCACAACAACAAATCCATTTCTTCTCTCCCAACCACCCACCCATGTCCTCCGTCCCAACCCCCCACCCATGTCTCCTGTCTTAACCACCCACCCATGACCTCCGTTACATCCCTAGTAGAGACTCGCGTCAGGAGCTTCGGCGTACTGGACCAATCCATCTAATCTAAGCTCCGTCATAACCCCCAACCCACGACCTCTGTCACAACTACCAGCTCATCTCCTTTGTCCCAACCATCCACCCATGTCCTCCGTCCCAAACACCCACCCGTCACCTCCGTTGCAACCCTGGCAGAGACTCGCGTCTAAGGCTCCAATGAACCCCTAACCTAATCTAATCTCCCACCACATAACATGTCCTCGTCAAAACCTCCTACCACCCACCGTTACCCTCGCCCCCCGTCACAATCACTCACCCATGTCCCTCGTCCTCTGCACCCACCACGTTCCATTCCAACCACCCACACACACACCTTGCCCTCCATCACATCCAACCACCCCGGTTTCCCATTTGTCGAGGCCGTGTTATCTCTGCCGTCCGCTCTTTGTGCCCCTGTTTCCGTCCGGTCGAGCCCTACCAATGCAGGCCGTTGGTCCGTGCATTGAGCGGCTGCCCTGCGCCTGTCACCCGCACAATGGCTGCACAACAGGGCCGGAGACCTTACAATACTGGGGCTGGTGGCCAGGCACGAGAACGCTGATAGCGTCGTGCTGCAGGCCGGACCTCAACTCTCTGGGCTAGCCAAATGTTTTGGTGGAGGTATCGCACGTCTCTGGAGTAGACACGAGGGGGCGAGGGAGAATGGAGGGGTGGGGGGAGAGGTCTCTAAAAGGAGTGGAGTATATGGGCAGGATTCACTTTAAAATATTGGGGAGGCGATTGATTTTGATGATTTTATCTACACAAACAAATTGGGTTGATACTCGTTCAAAATACTATGGAAGGTTTGTTTTGACAGTTTCCGTGTGGATTGAGTTGAGATGATTTGTGAAGAGGATGAAATATTTTATACTGTTTCTTAATCAATGTATCGAGTGTGCTAAACGCTGTGTCAACGTGACCAAAATTATTCATGGTCGACCGAAATAATATTTATTTCATGATACTTACCCAAATTTGAAAACTCGGATAAGAAATACACAAGCCTTCTCCTTGCTCTGCCATCTTGGTTCTCAATACATTACCTATCATCAAACCTTTCTACGTTACTTTAAAAACCTTCACCTTTTTACATTTTCCAGCCTCCCCCCTTCTGTAATGTTCACCTTCCTCCCCCCTGTGTTTCCAAGGATTGTTCTCTGCATAGCCCTGTTCGCATACAAACTGCCCGATTACCCCTATCCCCTCCATCCCCTCGGCCCACTCCCTCGCAACTCCATTGTTGGTGGGTGAGAGGGCTGACCTCGGACGGGCCTGATCACAGTATAGTAAAGGAGAAAGAAGCCGCAAAACGAGTGGCTTAACTTTCCTATAGCGCATATGACTCCTGCAAGAGAGTTCTAACTCCTGTACCTGTTATCACCTTCTGCACCTGTGACGTCAGCAAGAGTGCTTCAGTGCCTTCCACTGCGACTATCATCTCCTAAACTACTGCTGTACTATCTTACTACTCCGTGGGTCTGATATGCTCGTGCCAGCTGGGAAGCTGCATCAGTCGGGCACAAGTGCGGTGTCATCAATGTTAACAAGTGTTTATACGATAGCAACATGTTTTCTCGCACATGCAAGGTCGTATTTTGATAGAAAGATAAGTTCTGTGTGGTATTTTTTGTGGAGTTCTGTGCAGTTTTTCTTGTGAAGTTCTGTGAGGTATCTATATTAAAAGACGAAAAAATGAAATAACATGACAGATGATACTCGAAACATCTGAAATCAGCGTTTGAAGGGAAGACACCGACCCCAATGATAATTTGAATTGATCCAATTTTATTCCTCGTGAAACCGTTTTGCAACGAGCAAGCACCTATAATGGGCAACATTTTATCCGGGATGGTGCCAATGCCAGGTGACATTTTTTAATCAAGCTTTTTGATGTCAACGCCAGGTACCGGCCAGTTTTCAAAGGAAGAAGCTGTACCGACTTATAGCCGTCGAATCTGGTACAATGTATTCTATTTTGTCTAGCATTTTTACCCAATGTTTCACAGGCCCCAACATTCCTCAAACGTAAAAAAATTACTCGTTACGGTTATCTGAAACATTACCAACAAATCTGTTATCAGTACTACTGGCCACTACATTCGCTTCATGAGTAAAAAGCCGCGTTCTATTTACTGCTAGAGTATTCTTCACAATCTTACACACATCGATCATGACACCTCTAACTCTACAGCGAACATATTAGGATTAGTTCGTGAAGTCTGTTTTAGTACGATTTATTGCACCGAGAGGGGATAATTTGGTAGCTTAGGATGAACCTTTCCTATTTTAATTATATATTTTCTGAGATGTTGGGATCAGAAATGGACCGAGTATTCGAGATTTGGTCTAACCAATACATTGAACAACTAAACCATACACTACCTGTTCCTGTAGGAGAAAGTACGGGAAACGGTACCTAGCAATTTCATTGCTTGTTCGGCAGCATCGTTCCATTGCTTACTACATTTAAATCGCGTCTTATGATAACATCTAGATCTCTCCGGTAATGGGATTAGTTACCCGAGAGAGATTTATTTGGATCTGCTAAAATTATCATGCGGATTGCCTTTTTCTCGTAGCTTAGTGTTGTCGACCAGACTGGGCCTAAAACAGATCTTTGAGGCACGCCTCTTGTTACATTAACACAGAGGAAGAATCGAGGTTTGCGATGCATTTTCGCCTATCCAAGCCCGTCTAGAATGCGATGCGTCTGTGTGGGATTTTATCGGAAGCTTTTAATCAATCAAGGCTTATGATGTTGATGAGAAACTACTCCTCATATCTTTCTGTTCTATTCTGGAAAATCAGCAGTAGGTTCGTAGACTGGGACGCTTGTGTCTCGAACCCGATGGAAGTCTCATGCCAGCATGTTTGTTGATAAAAATGTTGCGATTGTGTCCGGAATCAAATTATTCAATTGACCGGTAATTACTGAAACATTTTTTGTCCCTCTTCTAAAATAGGTGGAGTAGCGTTGGTCATTTAACATCCAGAGATGAAGGTGTCATTTCGAGACATTGGAGACAATATTTGAGCGTGTTTCATCAATTCCGTTCTTATTTTCTTACAGTATTCGGTAACGAACATGGTCAGGACCAGGAGATGAAATTTTTATTTTTATTATGTCTATCACTTCCTCAATCCAAAAATTGTTTTGCTTTTGCATTTGTCACCGAGTTGGGGTGGATGGATGATTATTCATTTTATAGATCATTAACACTTCATTTTATTATCTATTACTTCGTGCACTATAGTATTTATATGTCATTTTTTTCATGGTGATCTATTTTGTATTAGTTATATAACTATGTATCGTTAGACGTCCGCAGGGGCCCTGCAGAGTGGCGAGCGACGCCTTCGCGCTGGGGCCCCGGTGGAGCGCGGAAGCGGCTACTGCCCCTGCTAAGTCAAACCTACTTGGAATCTACGCTAAACCTACTCGGTATCTCCGTTAAACCTACTCGGTATCTACGTTAAACCTACTCTTTATCTACATTAAACCTACTCTGTATCTACGTTAAACCTACTCGGTATCTACGTTAAACCTACTCTGTATCTTCGTTAAACCTACTCAGAACCTACAATAAAAATATTCGGAATCTACGTTAAACCTACTCGGAATCTACGTTAAACCTACTCGGAATCTGCGTTGAGCCTACTCCTAATCTACGCTGCACATACTTTGCCACTCTTCAATTGCCCTACGGGGGAGTCTACATTAACTTCGCGTAGGGACTCCGTTGGGAAACGGCAGCAACTACTTCTACTACTGCTTTTGTCACTGAAGGTGTTGCAGTTTTCCTTCCCAATG
This sequence comes from Gammarus roeselii, assembly GCA_016164225.1. Lineage (NCBI taxonomy): Eukaryota > Metazoa > Arthropoda > Malacostraca > Amphipoda > Gammaridae > Gammarus > Gammarus roeselii. The sequence continues at coordinate 3,782 of SDVV010019640.1, read as the reverse complement.
CTGAGCTGTGTATGATCAATCTTTGCAGTCTTCAGTGTACAGTAGCGAAATAAAAATAGTTAATGATAAAAGATTAAGTGAATCATCAATGATCTATTTTAGCTCAATATATGAACTAATTGGAAGTTTAATTTATATTATCCATTAAGAAGGATTGTCCAGAAATAATAACATAAGAATTGTTTAATATTAAGTTAAATTCCACGTGGGCAAGCTCTAGTTTTTTTGTTCATATATAGACTAGCCATAAACTAATTTTCTTCCGCTTTTGTATGTACCGTAGCGAGCAAAAATTCGTTTATGGTTAGTCTGTAACCGGAAAAACAAATTCGACTTTCCCCACGTAGAATTTAACTTCATATAACAATTTCTTACGGTACTATGTGTGGACAAAGCCCCTTAATGGAAAATACTAATCAATTTCTTATGAATTCAAATATTGAGCGTATAATAGACATTGAAGATTTCGCTTTGTTTTAAATCATAAACGATTTTTCTTTCGCTTCTGTACATATTTAAAATTGCTGAGTTTTGCGCCTTCGCTAGTAGTTCTCGTAAGCCATTAAACTTGGTTAATCTTAAGTATTTAAAATTGCTGAGTTTTGCGCCATCGCTAGTAGTTCTCGTAAGCCATTAAACTTGGTTAATCTTAAGTATTTAAAATTGCTGAGTTTTGCGCCTTCGCTAGTAGTTCTCGTAAGCCATTAAACTTGGTTAATCTTAAGTATTTAAAATTGCTGAGTTTTGCGCCATCGCTAGTAGTTCTCGTAAGCCATTAAACTTGGTTAATCTTAAGTATTTAAAATTGCTGAGTTTTGCGCC
>SDVV010019639.1:3424-13482 GCA_016164225.1 Gammarus roeselii | reverse complement strand
GGATTCGTTTCGTTTCATCTGAGTCTTTATCTTACCTAAATAAATGAATGTATTTATACAACTAAACTGTAAATATTGTGTTGCGTTGCTGTCGGAGGTGAATTGGCCCGTGTAGCCACTGACCTTGTACTAATCTCGACGTTGCTACCTGTACGCACTAGGGTGCGTACATATCATTCTTTAAGTTGTAAAGGATTGGAAGCGGAGGTCTGTTTCGAGTAAGCGTTTCTTCATTTGCGCACCAGCGTGCGTCTGACATTGCCAAAATTTTCACTTTTTTCTAACGTTAAAAGTGTTGTTTTGTTTTTTCCTCGCACACTTAGGCGTGCGAGCCCACTGGAATCCATGATCATCGAGCCCTACGGGGGAGCCTATTATGACTCACTTTAAGGCTCTGGTGGAAATGAGGCTCAAATCAAATCAAATCGACGTTAGGAAATAAAAACACTAATTTGTACTAATCTGTTATTACTTACTAAGCTCCTCAACGTTATTAAATACTCCAATTTGTACCGATATGTTATACATTGCTAAGCTCCTAAACGTTTGAAAAAAATGAAACTATATCAAATTTTACTTTGTAGCGGCGCAGGTTTTCAGGAAGGGGCAAGTACTTGGTTACTTGAATTATTTGAAGTATGGCCACCCATAGTGGGTTCAAAATGACACCAATCACACTGAGCAACACATTCATCAATATAAATGTTCAAAAATGTTTGAACGAGATATGTATTATCTCCATTCAATATTGCTCAGGTGATGCATCAAATATTATTGTTATGAAACTTCCAAACAATTATTTCCTGCATGTGTAGATTAACCTCCATTGCCATTGACCCCTGAACGATCTTTTTTGGCACGGGACATTAGAAACCCTAGCTAGTGACACTAGTAGCCCTGGCTAGTGAGCTGTGATGCTAGTAACCTTAGCTAATGCTAATAGTAACCCTGGATAATGGCATTAGTAACCCTGGCTCCCCCTGACCAGTGTCATTAGTAACGTTAGCTAGTGACTTTACCAACCATAGCTATTGTCTTTAGTGACTCTGAGTACTCACACTAGTCACCTTGGCTCTCATTCGGGCTAGTTACACTAGTCACATTTTCCAGTGATACTATAGTAACCCTGTATCAACTCACCAACTAACATGTGTTGCCCCGTACCCGCTACTCAGGCTGGCCAGCGACGGGGTCCTGTTGAGCCACCATGTGGCCGCCGCCGCCTTCTGCACCCCCAGCCGCGCCGCCCTGTTCACCGCACGACACCCTCAACGCTACGGTCAGTGTGCTAGCCATGAGCTCTATGAAACAGTACACGTCTGAACAACTTGGTGGCAAGGCATAGTAGCAACAAGGCCTCCCGTCTCCCCTGTTAGTCGACTGACATGACTTCTGTATTTATTCGCATTGCGAATACATTAGTCTGTATTTGCAATGCAGACAAATGTGTGTGACTTTCGAACTGTGATCGGCAGTTTCGGACGAGCTGTTATCTATTTCAACGAGGGCATTCAACAAGTTTGGTCGATAAGTTTATATAAAATTAAACAAGTTTATTTACATTTTGGCCTCTCATGCTCCCTGAACATAATTCATGCGCTTCGTAATACGTCTCAGCTACGTCTACTAAAACACTGATCATACTCGGACTCAAATATTATTCGCAGCTCTTAGTTAATTAATTTGGCAAGGCCTTGTTTCGGTGGGATTTGCAATGTGACTCTTTGTTAATTCAAGGAAGATCCACAAGTCGCATGATGTTCAGCCTGGGCTGTGAAGGCGATGTTTATCCACAAGTCGCATGATGTTCAGCCTGGGCTATGAAGGCGATGTTTATCCACAAGTCGCATGATGTTCAGCCTGGGCTATGAAGGCGATGTTTATTCACAAGTCGCATGATGTTCAGCCTTGGCTGTGAAGGCGATGTTTATCCACAAGTTGCATGATGTTCAGCCTGGGCTGTGAATGCGATGTTTATCCACAAGTCGCATGATGTTCAGCCTGGGCTGTGAATGCGATGTTTATCCACAAGTCGCATGATGTTCAGCCTGGGCTGTGAATGCGATGTTTATCCACAAGTCGCATGATGTTCAGCCTGGGCTGTGAATGCGATGTTTATCCACAAGTCGCATGATGTTCAGCCTGGGCTGTGAATGCGATGTTTATCCACAAGTCGCATGATGTTCAGCCTGGGCTGTGAATGCGATGTTTATCCACAAGTCGCATGATGTTCAGCCTGGGCTGTGAATGCGATGTTTATCCACAAGTCGCATGATGTTCAGCCTGGGCTGTGAATGCGATGTTTATCCACAAGTCGCATGATGTTCAGCCTGGGCTGTGAATGCGATGTTTATCCACAAGTCGCATGATGTTCAGCCTGGGCTGTGAAGGCGATGTTTATCCACATGTCGCATAATGTTCAGCCTGGGCTGTGAAGGCGATGTTTATCCACAAGTCGCATGATGTTCTGCCTAGGCTGTGAAGGCGACGTTATTTCCTTCACGAAAATGACGCAGTCGAGCTGTGTGATTCGAGGCAATGTCCTGATGGGAGTGTATTCATTTAGGGGACGGCCAAGCACATGCAATTGGTGCCTGACAAACCGCGCACATCTGTGGGCAATACGGCTGATGTTTAGTTGCCGGCATTTACATTCATATCATTTGATAGCATAGTAACCATTATTACTAAAATTGGCTCACGCATTTCGACCTTCCTCCTCACTGGACGAGCAGCAGTAATGTAATGGTCGGTGCGCCCTGTTAATAACCAACCTAATCAAGACCCTGCCACGACTGCAAGGAGTGGAAAATGGCTTTAACACGATGATCGACTCATTACGGATCTTTCTGATACCATGTCCTAGTTTCAATCGTGCATAAATGCAAAACTCAAATGCCTTTCACTGGTAGACACAATTTTTCGTGCAGAATGTGAAAGAGCCTTCTGCTCGCTGATCTGTAAGTAACTGAGGCGGTATCAACCTATGTATGCAGTTACACATTCCCAAGGCGTAAAAGATGTTGCAACACATGCAAAATTACATTTGATGTGCCATTTCATATGGATAACGTCAAAACTCTTTGAACGGCCGTCGTATACATGATTGATGTGAAAACCGAAGAACTGGCAGCTTTCTTAAGCCCTGTGCACCTGCCACAGGACTCCTGATAGTCATCTGGGTATGGAGGTTATTTTTGAGCGCTCAGTTGATGTGTGGTGACGCCATATTGATGTTGTCGTTGCATTTAGACAGTTTCTGATGGTGACTTCTTGAACACTTGTTCAGGAAACTCTTAGAGTCAGCAAACTCATTTTTCTGCTTATACGTGCAGGGTTGGTGGGCGCCCACAGCACGCCCCCCGTCGTCGTGCACGTCGCCAGTCGGGTGGGCATACCCCTGGAGGAGCCCACCTTAGGGCACGCCTTCGAAGCTGCGGGGTACGCCACGCATTTCACAGGTGTGGTAACACATAGCTTTACTTTGGTTAAATCAGGTGCCAGCTACGCTGTGGTTCACTGTACATTACAGGAACTCTAAGTTAGAAAGCGTTAGAACCGATTCGCACGGGAACAGTTGTCTATTAAAGGTAAACATTCAACCCTATCATGTTTTCGTGCTTGCGTAATAGAATGGAGTAATATGTATATTCATTTATCTTGATTAAACTTGTTTCATAAACCCGTGAGTCACGTGAGTGCGTGTCAGGGGTGCGGTCACATGATGGTAACATGAGTTAGTGAGGCATGTGAGTGCGTGTCAGGGGTGCGGTCACATGATGGTAACATAAGTTAGTGAGGCATGTGAGTGTGTGTCAGGGGTGCGGTCACATGATGGTAACATGAGTTAGTGAGGCATGTGAGTGCGTGTCAGGGGTGCGGTCACACGATGGTAACATAAGTTAGTGAGGCATGTGAGTGCGTTTCAGGGGTGCCTTCATACGATGGTAACATCAGTTAAATACCTCTCTGGGTGGCAGCTGCTCGGATTTTGGCGTGACCTCATCGAAATTGATTCACATCTTCATGCGTCATTCAAAGGTACTTGCCACTAAACTTGCACAATCTGAATGAAGCGCCAGTACCAACGGATCATAAATGTAACTTTATTATTGACTCGGGCTTTCGAGCGCTTAGTAACTAAATTGACCTTTGGCTGTTTATCAAATGTGTCCAAGCAGGACTGTTCAAACGTAGCCCGTTTGAAAACCTATACTTGCAAGTATCTCGGCCAAGTCATTTAAATCTGAGTCGCCCAATGATGTTAATAACTTCAAATGAGTGCACAGGGTACACTAGAGCTGATAAGCTGGCGATCGTCACGAACAGAGTTCGATACGATCTGTGACAGATTTATCGGTTGATCGACAGTTAAATACTTTTGTTATGAAGCTTTGATTAAGATGTTATTTAGGAACATCAAAACATTTATTTTACATTATGCATTTATCATTATTAAATAAATCGGTTCACATCGCTTAGGGACTGAGATTTTGTATGTGTTGTGGGGTATGGGAGACGAGTGTTAGAATTGTCTTGCCGATGGCCACCCTCCGGCTTGGGAGAGGCGGCTGTGTGTCTGTGAATGAGCGAAAGTTTGCGATAAATGTTTCGCTTTGTTTCCCAGCAAAGCCGCTGTCAGCCACAATGAAAATGTCATTGGAACCGATTTTAAAAGTCACCTTCAGGATCTCAAAATTTCCATCAAAATTGATCTAGTAAATCACATCATACAAGGTGATCTTAACTTGATCTCCTGATTACCAAGCTTTGATTATTTTCACGCTCTGTTTATATTGGAACATAATTGTGATAGAAATTATTGAACGTGCTAATAAATCATTTTGTGGTTTTGAGTTATGGCTTACGTAAAATAAATGCGACTTATGTTACTTTTGCAATGCACATCATCCTAATATCCGCCTCTTCCGTCTGCGTATGCGGGCTTGATGACAAACTGTGGATGCAGACGTTAAATGGATTTCGGGTACTGGGCACTCACCAATCTGTTGTTTATGAATGATTATGAAATGACAGTTTCCGAAAAGTTGTCAAAAATATTCATTTTCTTCCGTGAGTATTTCTTCAGTAAGTACAATCCTTGACTGGTCACGGCAGAGAAAGCGTTAAACGGACTGGCTTGGCGTCATCTTCAATGAACCCGTAGCTCGTGAAATCATCGCTTAGTAGATCTCCTTGTGAACTGCCTTAACGCGGTCACTTTGACGGTCTTGAAACTCTTGTTTGCATCTATTGATCGAACTGTGAATCGATGGATTGAACGCAACCCTCTTATCCGCGCAGCTAGCCAGGATCTCCAGTGAGTAAATTGATTTCACTGGATTACGGAAGTATGGCTGTCGGCAGAATTGATCAAAATGTGTTTCCTAACAGTAGGATGTTCTTGTCGTTAACTTCAGTAGTTCCTATATAACTAAAAACCAAATTTCGAAACGGCCCTGCATTTTGATTATTATATTGAATTTTTTTAATATCAAATCAATTTGATGTTTTTTCCGTACATAGTCAAAAAATAACGCAAATAACGCACTTTCACGTTATATTACTGCGCATTTACTTAGTATATATAAACGTTTTTCCGGACTGGCTGATTACCGTTGGGAGACTTTTTGCGGGTTGGACGTCATTCTCTCTTCGTTTTGACAACGTTGTTTGCCATGGGAGCTGCTGTCGCTGTTGCGGAACCCTGTGTTCTCGTTTAATGAACTAGAAACGTCTTATGAGGATGAGATTTGATGAGCGGGGAGAATCCTTCAAACACGACTCGGAGGCCTGAAATGTTTAGGCTGAGCCTGTCGGGATCAAGAGAAAGTCATCCACGAAACATGAACTTTATATCTTGCAGCGGACATTTATGTTCAATTAGAAAGGTAAACTTGCAAATAAACTATGTTAATTGTGATCCAATATTATATTATCCTGCCTTGTTCAGAGACTATCAAGAACATTTCATCTCTCACCATTAAAAAGGCTATATATTATTTTCTTGTCCAAAAGTGGTCAACTAAATCTACAAGCGGTTGCCATCTTCATAACTGTCTTACGTTCACATGAGGGCGAGCAGCTCTCGGTTACAAGAACAAGTTCATGAGAGTGCCTCGATTCACTGGCCTCAAATAGTGAGAATAATTAAATGGGTTAAATCACGCAAACTGCTACTGACGTCACACAAACCGCTACTGACCTCACACAAACCGCTACTGACCTCACACAAACCGCTACTGACGTCACACAAGCCGCTACTGACATCACAGAAACCGCTACTGACGTCATACCAACCGCTACTGAAGTTACACAAACAATTACTGAAGTTACAGAAACTGCTGCTGGACAAGCTACTTTTGATGTCACTCAAACTAAAAATGATTCTTTCACCCTTTTTTTCGAAGGCAAGTGGCACCTTGGCAGCGGCTGCGACTTGTTTGGACAGAACTGCACTGGGCCACTGAAATACGGCTTCGACTCCACTTTCTGGCTTCCGTTCACACTCATACCGAGGAATCACGGCAACCACAGCTTCTGGGAGCTTCCTGATAACACATACTTTGTCCACGTAAGAGCATCACTGCCTATCATCAGAGCAAACTACACCTAGACGCGCTGGCAAGGCTTGCTTTATTCGTCCGAATGGAAGCGCCCTCTGTGAGGGTAACCAAGGGTTCATAACGGCCAATCAATATCTATTGGAATTTTTGGTACCGTATTGTGACTCAGAATTGCCGCTGAATGAATCAGATGTTGCATCCCGACTACGAATAATTTTTATTTCCGGTAGGCATAAATTTTAAGGTATGATCGGTGCTGCCATTTTGCGAACACCAAAATCGGTTGATAAATTCAAATGAAAGGTTTTTCAAAAGCCTTCGCGTCTTGGTGTAGTTTACTTCCTTTATGCTATGTTTCGAGGTGGTGTTTCCTTCTCTTTAAGAGTGCGTAGGGAGTTGAATAATAATAGGGTTATCGCAAAAAAATGTCCATAAAATACCCTCGGAATGGTACTACCGACAGTATCCAACAATGCGGAACTGTTTAAATAATGATGCACGGGGAGTTACACTGTGGTATTACAGGCAATGTCTTCCATCTGCGGTTATACAGGCATTGTCTTCCATCTGCGGTTTTACAAGCATTGTCTTCCATGTGCGGTATTACTGGCATTGTCTTCCATCACTGCGGTATTACAGGCGCTGTCTTCCATCTGCTGTATTACAGGCATTGTCTTTCATCTGCGGTATTACAGGCGTTGTCTTCCATCTGCGGTATTAGAGGCATTGTCTTCCATCTGCGGTATTACAGGCACTGGCTTCCATCTGCGGTATTACAGGCATTGTCTTCCATCTGCGCTATTTCAGGCATTGTCTTTCATCACTGCGGTATTACAGGCACTGTCTTCCATCTGCGGTATTACAGGCATTGTCTTCCATCTGCGGGATTACAGGCATTGTCTTCCATATGCAATATTACAGGCATTGTCTTCCATCACTGCGGTATTACAGGCACTGTCTTCCATCTGCGGTATTACAGGCACTGTCTTCCATCTGCGGTATTACAGGCACTGTCTTCCATCTGCGGTATCACAGACACTGTCTTCCATCTGCGGTATTACAGGCGCTGTCTTCCATCTGCAATATTACAGGCATTGTCTTTCATCACTGCGGTATTACAGGCACTGTCTTCCATCTGCAATATTACAGGCATTGTCTTTCATCACTGCGGTATTACAGGCATTGTTTTCCATTTACGGTATTACAGGCACTGTCTTCCATCTGCGGTGTTACAGGCATTGTCATCCATCTGCGGCACTACAGGCACTGTCTTCCATTTGCGGTATTACAGGCACTGTCTTCCATCTGCGGTATTACAGGCAGTCTTCCATCTGCAATATTACAAGCATTGTATTCCATTACTGCGGTATTACAGGCACTGTCTTCCATCTTCTGTATTACAGGCACTGTCTTCCATCTGCAGTATTACAGGCATTGTCTTCATCATTGCGGTATTACAGGCATTGTCTTTCATCACTGCGGTATTACAGGCGTTGTTTTCCATCGAGTGTGTGTCAATTGCTTCATTGTCCGTCTGTATTTCCTCAAAAACAGCAACTAGGTAAGTGTTGTGACCTTTATTCTTTGTAGCTGTATAACACTGCTTTCACCTTGATGTATGAAGGGCCTTGTTACCTTAAAGCCGCCCTCAATTTGGCTCACTTTCTGTTTGATTGAATTTTGTCCTATTGAAATCTTGCTCAATCGGACTTCGCTTGAGCAGTCGTACACTGTATCGGGCCTTGCTTGAGCAGTCGTACACTGTATCGGGCCTCGCTTGAGCAGTCGTACACTATATCGGGCCTCGCTCGAGCAGTCGTACACTATATCGGGCCTCGCTTGAGCAGTTGTACACTGTATCGGGCCTCGCTTGAGCAGTCGTGCACTATATTGGGTCTCACTTGAGCAGTTGTACACTGTATCGGGCCTCGCTTGAGCAGTCGTATACTGTATCGGGCCTCGCTTGAGCAGTCGTGCACTGTATCGGGCCTCGCTTGAGCAGTCGTACACTGTATCAGGCCTCGCTTGAGTAGTAGTACACTAGTAGTTAATAGGGGCGCGTACATAGCCCTGGAAATAAGGGGCGCGTATATAGCCCTGGAAATGAGGGGCGCGTAAATAGCCCTGGAAATAAGGGGCGCGTATATAGCCCTGGAAAAACGGACACCGAACATAGCCCTGGAAAAACGGACACCGAGAATATGCTTTTAGTGAAGGAATTAGATAGACGATAATTATGATGTATATTATTTGTTAATGTGTCTGACTCAGGCGCTGTATTTCTCGGACATTGTAGTTATATGTTATGACAAATTGATCAAGTTAGTTACTGATGCTTCATAGTGTTACCAAGAACGCAGGTTTTTTGTGACTCGACCGGATATGCTTTTAGTGAAGGAATTAGATAGACGAAAATTAGGATGTATATTATTCGTTAATGTGTCTGACTCAGGCGCTGTATTTCTCGGACACTGTAGTTATATGTTATGACAAATTGATCAAGTTAGTTACTGATACTTCATAGAGATACCATGAACGGAGGTTTTTTGTGAGTCGGCCGATACATTTGTTAGATCGCATCTCGAGTGCTCTGTTCTATTTGGGTCAAGTGAGGTATGTTGGTACATAGAGCCTGCCCGTGACGGGGTGGGGAAGAGGGGAGTCAGTCGCGCGAGATAGGGGGCTACATAAAAACACCCCTGGAGATAGGGACTCCATATATATTTTGTGAAGGAATAAGGTGGTATGTAACCACATAGAGACAATTACTCAAGTGGGTTTCAATGTACGCATGACAGTTAGCGATTTTTTAACTCTGGTTGTATGGTCACACAAAGATGTTTTTTCACGGTAAATATAGTCCTCTAGGAGAATTTCAGTTGCCTTACGATATCTTTCAGTTTCCTTACGATATTTTTTTTTGCTTGCATTGCTTACGTACGGATTATAAACATGTATGCTATTTGGTTTTCTCGATACTGTATATGATTGTACTATTTCGTACGGCATGATATATTACTAGGATTGTTATTGAATGACTCATTTGAATAGAAATTTTTACTGCTCGAACCTATTTTTAGGATAATCGAAGTACTTATGCAAGAAATATGTTGCACGATTGATATTATTGATTAAATCCATTCGCTTTGTCGCATTTAACGCCGTTCAGAGTTTCGTCAGAAGCCAATGTTAGGAATAAAACAGATACGTTCACGTATTTTTTCATATGAGTTTTTTCTGTAGACAATGAAACAAGATTTATTTATACATATATTTAATAATGAAATACACATTTGGGGATAACATTCACGTATGTTCAAAAACATAATACAGGTGGACATATTATATATATTTATTTACATAGATTCATTTACAGTGTTTTCATGGGTTTCTTTCCACTGCACATCCACTGCACATCCACTCACATTTATGAATATGAGAGCATACAAGGATTATCTACATTTTATGAACATGAGAGCATACGGGGATTAT
>SDVV010019638.1:0-13483 GCA_016164225.1 Gammarus roeselii | reverse complement strand
ATATAATAAATATTTTAGTGTAGAAATTAAATAAAACGACTTCGGGAACTGCTGACTCAACTAATAATATTTGATGCTGAGAACAAATCCAACATGAGTTTGCATAGACTGAGTCTATTCATGCATAATTCAAATTCGGCAACACGCGGTAACAAAATGAGTATAGTTGCATGTCACTTTCAGGATGAGATGCCTTCGTTTTTTATGTTTGTTGTAGTTCACGCGACCTTGCTCTTTTGGCGTTATTTGGCGGAATGATAAGTTAGCGCTCTTAGCGTTAATAATTGGTGCACATTTCTAGCCGTACAAATAGCTTCTAGTAACTAAATGTAGTTTGTTAAACAAGATAATTTTAAAAAAATATTTGACGAAGTTATCTGAAAAGTAGTTGAATACGTTGAGTAACATCGAGATGAATGTCTTAACAAGCTTGAATATCTGCATATATTAAATTTCATGCAAATCCACTGTACGACCTTGATCATGTAGCAGTTGACAAACAATTTGCATGGAACATCTCTCAAACAGGGCGTCTTTTTCCCTATTTCAAAAGCACATGCGACGATGCAATAAGGAATGCATCCTTTGACGTAGGTGAATCAGCAGCAAACTTGCCCAACATGTCCTGAACTATGCTTTATACTATAAGATTTTCATCATGTTTCAACTAATTTGTAACCCACAAATAAAACTAAATGAACTGTTCATTTAGATTATCTTTGTTGAAGACACTGCAGCAATGCACATCCATGCAAGTCCTGAAACCAGCCGTGAGGCAGACACAGGAGGGGCGTCCCGGTAGATTGATCAGCCTCAAATCTGCTGGAAATTCTCAATGTGTCCAACTTGTTCTAAGTGAGAGCTCTAAATTCATACTTTCACGACTAAGAGAAATTAAACCATTCGAAATTTCGAATGAGTGCAGGCATAAGATCATTATTTAAATTCAACCTATTGTACCATTCATCTGATAAAACAAATTACAAAAACTATTTTTAAAAAGTTGACTTCGTGAAATCAATGTTATTTGAAATAAAACGAAGGAATATTTCATGTGTTCACATTTTGATTTCGGTAGAGGCACGGCAGTTGCCATTTAGGCACGGCAGGCTCCATTAAAATTGCGTTGTTTTAATGGAGCCAGCTGTATTCAATTCATCTATTGAATCGAGTTGCTGCGTCTATACACTTGGTGCCGGGTCAGTTGCCCCGACCGCAGCAGCAGCGGCGGCAACTCTTGCCAGGGCTCAGTCTAAGCACATGCACCGACTCGGGTCAAATATTTTCGTCTCGTTTCTTTACAGATCGCGCAACGCGGCCTGCCGGTGGCAGAGAGAGAGTGCACGGAGCGGCAATAGATGGCGCTGTGGGCACAAGTGCCCGCGAGGCGGCGGGAAACGCAGATGATCTCACACAAACCTTTTGTAAAACAGCATGATGTTATGATAAATTCTCTCTACTATTTAAAGACCACATAGCTTTAAACAGTGTCCCGTGTAAAGCTTATCCTCTGGCACATTGATTTCCAACGTTTTCTAACAGAATGGGATGAGAATTTTTCACAAAATCTGCAATTTCTGAGGGCTTGGGAGCGAATGGAAGGATTTTTTGATTCACAGACATCAATTCGATATTCTTTCTCCTTTTTTCGAACGAGGATGTGATTATCCGGATATTGGGTTAAATCATCTCACGCAACCTTTACTGTTTTCTCCGTTTCTCAGGGAGAAAAATTTACGGGTGGGTAAGTTGACTAAAGGATGTGAAAGTGCGTAGATTATGTTCCACTTATTTGCACGGCAATATTGGTCGCAGAGATAGAGGGGATTTAACTATAACAATTTAAATACCGTTTAACCGGATAAGTTTTTGACTTTTCTGAAAATACTCGCTGTTCAATTAACAAGAATACTTTTTTTCAGTGTACAACCAATTCATGAGACGAAGTCAAGTAATCGGACCAGGGGACAGGCTAGTGAGCGTTACTGGTGAAGGTTTACGATGTTATCACCGCTTAACGGCGACACTACGTCACTGTCAACAACGAGGGACAGGTTACTGAGTCCTGAGGGACAACACCAAAGGTAATTATCACGTCTAAACGAGGGCAACCACTTCTCGAGTAACTGGAGTTCGCTACCCGAGCATTTAATGGGCTCCTTTTATGAGCAATCACTACGGGTTAACACTTCATAAAGAGGAGTAATGATCTCTTTTTGCCTGGCAGTGTCGAGCAAGCTCGTGCTCTGCTTGACCTGTTACCTCACGGGAAGGCCAAGAGGCGATTGAGGCACTCATTAGGTCTCAGGAACGAAACTCAACAAATTCAAGCATTTATCATAATATTTATCGAGTGTCTCGTGGCAATGACTCTTTTTAAATGTTGTTTCCAAAGCCTAATTTTAATTATGAGTGATAATGCTAAATGATTTATGAACTTGCCTCAGCTCTTCGGCTGGAAGGTGTTGTTGGGTTAGATTACGACAGATTAATTCAATAAATGTACTCTGGATAAGGCCATCTGGATTGAAATTAAACTAACTAACTAACTAACTCAGACAACGTCTCTTCCACATATCCTTTTATTGAAGCGCTTATTTGACATGAGTATACTGACTCAGTATTATATCTCTACCATACGATTCACTTCCGTAGACTTTATCACAGTGGAACTCGTTTGCACGTCCCCGACACGTTATTTGCTATAACAATCAAAATGATGACCCAACTATTTACCGTACGGCCAACATGCACAAAATCTAGAATATAAATATTAATTGCAATAAATATTTTCTACCGAATGTAAATATTTAACAATATTTCAAACTTTATTTTTCGTGATCACATTAAGGAGGCATTGTAGGACTCACCTGTAATAGACATCCACGGATATCTTGGAATGTCGGGGATGTGTGGGGAAGGAGGAGTTGGTTGAGTGCAGGGGTTTAAGGGATTTGTGGCGTTACTTTGGTGAAAATATTGCGCCATGTTACTTGTGGTGGCGCAGTTTTGTAGATTGAGACCGTATTGCGACATGTCGGTGGCGCCAGACTGCGTGTAGCGACATGTCTTGTCGCTCTCCGCCGTCGCTGCCATGGCGCTGAAAGGTGACATGTTGGAGGCCACGTTGGACGCCAGCTGATGCGAAGTCACACTCACGTAAGGATACATACTTCTATTCTGACTGTTATAATTGACTAAATTACTAGCACTAGAGTCCGCTTGATACTTTGGTAAGATACTATCAATATAGTTGGAACTCATTGTTCACATGGTTTTCTGAACGTTTCAAAGGATGAAGTACTCGTCAATTACCTAACTAACTTGTACACCTCAAATACCTGGGATGGCAAATGATTCCTTTTGAGAATTAGAGACACTGGGATAGAGAGACAGCCGCGGTAAGCAGTTCTAACCAATCAGTAGTAGAAGGAGCACAAGGTACCAATAAGCGCGCTGGCTGGACGGCCTGTCATTATTAGTGCGATAGGGCCTGCAGGGAGAGCAGTGGTCGACTACACTCAAAACACTATCGCCATCTGTGGGCCAATGGCTGAACTAGCGACAGGAGGCAGCCAATGCGGACTGGGCGGCCATCTTGTCTTGGGTTGAGGGTGTTTCATGCGCCTCCTTGCACAAACTCTTGTATATTTGGCTTTTGCTGAACAACCAAAAGAGAATTGTCCTCGTAAGCGTTTTTCTTAACTGGTTTTCAAGAGAGGTCACATGCCGTGTGCCAGCTCTGGCCGAGGACAAGCAGGTAATATTCAGTGCTGCTGTCGGCAGTCGACAACGGAATAAGGGAAGTTGAATGAGTGGGCCGGCGTGCCGCGCTCTGTGGTGGTGGCGAACAGGGGGAGAGGGAGGGCGGTGAGAGGTGTGGTTGGAAGGGGCTTGTAGGAGGGGAAGGAGGACGAGGGGTGGGCAGGGACTCACTCAGTGTGGTCGGGGGGCAAAAGCTGGCGGGAGCAGCACCACAGCACCGTATCGGCCGGTGCCTGAACTCCGAGTAGCGGCGGTTGCTCGGAAGGGAAGACTCTCTCAAGCACAGCCAGCAAGTGTGTATTGGTGGTGCTGTAACCGCTGCGAGTCTCCTTCCTGATCCTGCTGCGACCGCTACCCAACTCTCACTGACGCCTCCAAAGATCCCATACACGTCTCATCCTACCACCACTTGCAGACTGGCAACGCAGCTCCAGCGCACTACGCAGCCGGGCTAGTGGAGCCCTAAACATGCAACGGGCCGCCGGTGTCACTCACAGTACCTTCACATTGACACGTTCTTCGGATGATGGCCTGATGCACCATGGGCCATTGGAAAGGGGGTTGGGGCTTAGGCAAAGCACCTCTGAGCGCTGCGCCCTACCAACGAGATGGAAGGGGCAGGGAACAAGGGTTGTCAACTGGGCGAAAACAGTTAAAGGTCAATTTGAACGAATGTCATTGAATTATAAGAGGAAAATTGGCGCAATTATTCAGCAGTCACTCCGAGGCATTTTGTTAGTCAATCAATGCTTTTTACTATGTGTTTTAATAATGATATCGGCATCACTGATTGTTTCAGTTGAAATGGATTCAAACAATTGACTTATGTGTATTAAATTACCATTTATCATGCACCTGTAGCCTTGGTAAAATATTTTTGTATAGATTGGCCTCAGATTGCACAAGAACATGAAGAAATAAAACTATTCATCGCAGAAAACTGATAAAATTCATGATTAAGTTTGTTTAATCATCAAAATAATTTGTAGATTTCATTCTTGATCACCGGATTTTAAATTTATATGTTGACAATTTTTCATAGCGCTATAGAAGAATAAAGTAATACTCGCCCAAAAAATGCGACACTTGTTTCAATCCGGGTTATTTCTCTTTTAATTACAGTATTTTGATTCAGCTTCGCATGTAAACAAAATGTGTAGAGAATTATTCATTCCAAGTACAGATGAGAATGTGAAGAGAATGATTCATTCCATGTACCGATGAGAATGTGAAGAGAATAAGCCATTCCATGTACCAATGAGAATCGAAGAAAAAATTACCACTACAAAATAAAACACTTTCCTGAGGCAACATTCACCATCTGCAAAAAAACTAATTCACACGATCTTAGTTTGATAAACAAGGTTGTTCATGGCAATTGTCTTAGGTGATTTATTTACTTTCTTCATTCGAATTAATAAATATTCATGACATATATAAAGTTGATTGAGCTGATTTTGGCCGTTAGAAATTGATGTGCGCAGGCGTTGAATCCTACCTCACCCAGATCGTGCACTGGGCAGGCACAACTCTGGCAAGATAGCTTCAAACGGATTAAATTCCTTTTGTAATTTGATGTAGTGTAGTGTTCTGGCCCATTCGACACGTTATGTTGGATCAACGAGACAGGAGTGTATAAATGTGACAGTCAGGTTTTGCAAGACACGTTATGTTGGGTCAACGAGACAGGAGTGTATAAATGTGACAGTCAGGTCTTGCAAGACACGTTATGTTGGATCAACGAGACAGGAGTGTATAAATGTGACCGTCAGGCATTGCAAGACACGTTATGTTGGATCAACGAGACAGGAGTGTATAAATGTGACCGTCAGGCCTTGCAAGATGTAAATTTTGAGAGCACTTTCAGAACTCTGTGGATGAGCAATGCCTGTTCTTGAATGAATGGATGAGCAATGCCTGTGTGTAAATGAGTGGATGAGCATTGCCTGCGTGTGAATGAGTGGATGAGCAATGCCTGCGTGTGAATGAGTGGATGAGCAATGCCTGTTCTTGAATGAATGGATGAGCAATGCCTGTGTGTGAATGAGTGGATGAGCATTGCCTGCGTGTGAATGAGTGGATGAGCAATGCCTGCGTGTGAATGAGTGGATGAGCAATGCCTGTTCTTGAATGAATGGATGAGAAATGTCTGTGTGTGAATGAGTGGATGAGCAATGCCTGTGTGTGAATGAGTGTATGAGCAATGCCTGCGTGTGAATGAGTGGATGAGCAATGCCTGTGTGTGAATGAGTGGATGAGCAATGCCTGTGTGTGAATGAGTGGATGAGCATTGCCTGTGTGTGAATGAGTGGATGAGCAATGCCTGTGTGTGAATGAGTGGATGAGCAATGCCTGTGTGTGAATGAGTGGATGAGCAATGCCTGTGTGTGATTGAGTGGATGAGCAATGCCTGCGTGTGAATGAGTGGATCAGCAATGTCTGTGTGTGAATGAGTGGATGAGCAATGCCTGTGTGTGAATGAGTGGATGAGCAATGCCTGCGTGTGAATGAGTGGATGAGCAATGCCTGTGTGTCAACATTCTAAGCAATTGATGTAGTACGCTGGTAAATCACTACAGATATATAGATGGTGGTAATATTTTAATAGTGGTTGTTATTTTAACTAAAAATAATGTCAAAGTCTTGTTTTCATGTATATAAATGTTGATATTATTCATATCATATATTCGAGACTGCAGATGCAGATGTCACAAGTAGCACTGGGATAGACAGTTGCTATTTTCCAATGGGAGGTTATTGAAAACATACAGCTTGCCGGTGAAAATATTAATTGCAAAGCATACAATAGCGTGAATTATTGTATGTTCATTTTACCTAATATGAAGAGCTACAAGAATGTGATGTGCGCCAAGCCATTCGTCGCATGGGATTACACAGGATAACTTTGAAAGATATTATATTTAGCTGACTGTAAATGCAAGGTCTCGAACGTGTAACGCATTTAAATTTGTCTCATCGCGGTTTCGATGTGGAATTCAATTTTTGTTGTTACATCGCTTACGGCTTTCGAATATATTCATTCCGTTTGTTAAGATATTTTCAAGCTAGTGAGATAGGGTGGATGACGATTTTAAGTAAATCTCACGATCCAAGTTTTTTCCAAATTGGGTTGTACTGAGTAAAATAATTCAGAATATGACAGGAATGTCGAAATTTTTGAGTGATTATACAAAACCCTCGACAGTACAGCCGAGATGTCGACAAATGGACTATTATCACGCGAACAAAAAAGAAGGCAAATCCTTTGACGCCACTTTCACTCCTGGCAGGTAAAGACCAGGTTCACGACAGGCGGCCAAGAAGGCCGAATTGATACGGCTCGGGGACACAGCGCGAAACATGGGCGCGGAACGGGTGGAGAAACATTGGCACGGGCTCGGGGACACAGCGCGGAACATGGGCGCGGAACGGGTGAATAAACATTGGCACGGGCTCGGGGACACAGCGCGGAACATGGACGCGGAACGGGTGGAGAAACATTGGCACGGGCTCGGGGACACAGTTCGGATCAAGGATTCGAATCGGATCGGAAAATAAAGACACAGGCTGGAGGACGCTGCGCGAAACTGCGCGGAACATGGACCCGGAAGACGCGGAGAAACATAGACACGGACTTGAAGGCACAATGTGGAAGAAGAGCCAGGAACAAATGGGAAAACGTAGGCACGCAGTCGAGGTCACTGTGTGAATATGGATGCAGTGCCCACTGAACATGTATTTCTGGACAAGAACAAAGTTTGAGATATGCGGTATAACCAGTTGGGATTACCTTGGCATTGGAGTACGTCATATATTACAAACCGCTGATCATCGGCCATGCACTAACAGTATCAACACAGTCACGGAGTCACAGATTCCAAATGTGACAATAACAGGCGGTGAAATAAAAGTCACAAGAAAGTAAGGCCGGAACATGTGGTAGAAACCCGCATGAGCAAATGCCATAGAAAGGTCTGCTGAACATAGGCTTTAGAATTGTGAGGACATAGGGTTCAGAATATTGAGAACATAGGGTTCAGAAATGGGAAAACATAGTGTTCAGTATTGTGAGAACATGGGGTCCAGGATTGTGAGAACATAGGGTTCAGAATTGTGAGAACATAGGGTTCAGAATTGGGAGAACATAGTGTTCAGTATTGTGAGAACATGGGTACAGAATTGTGAGAACATAGGGTTCAGAATATTTTTGAACATAGGGTTCAAAATATTGAGAACATAGGATTCAGTATAGTGGGAACATAGGGTTCAGTATAGTAAGAATATAGGGCTGAGAATAGTGAAAACATAGGGTTCAGTATAGTGAGAATATAGGGTTGAGAATAGTGAGAACACAGGGTTCAGTATAGTGAGAAAATAAGGCTGAGAATAGTGAGAACATAGGGTTCAATATAGTGAGAATATAGGGCTGAGAATAGTAAGATCATATGGTTCAGTATAGTGAGAATATAAGGCTGAGAATAGTGAGAACATAGGGATCAGTATAGTGAGACCAGATGAGAGGTCAACAATATCAATGCTTTCCTGCCGAGTTCACAAAGTTATAAAATAATTATAATCTAATCCCTTTGATGAAGCCAGGCTGCGGATATTTCATACAAAAATATTATTGACATTTTTTGGGATTTAAACAGCAAATTTCAATTTATTAAGTTGAAATTCAAATTTTTAATACTCAGAGGTAGCAGACTATAGGACATCATTACCAAAAGGAACAAGACCTGAAATGGCAGGGTGAGAATCTAACTGCACGTTTGGTCACAATAACCATTCTCAGAGTATCCTATTTGAATAAATGATGTGTTCACTCAATGGTAGAATTTAACGTTCAAATAATTGAGAAATTATTTAGCGTGTTGTTTATGACTAAACATATATTTTCATACCAAAAACTTCTATATGGACGATAAATTGCCTGAGACCGAAAAATAAGAATCATTGAAACCGTTTTTTTGTGATAATTATAATTAGAGGTTGTGGCGACCGTTTTTTGTCTTAATTTGAATCATAATTTCGATCGCCTTGTGATAGCATAGTGACACATCTCTCAAGGTCAGACGTTACGTGGATACAGTGCATGTAAAATATCACAATTTTTTAAACAGATTTAGGCAAATTATGGTCAAGATAATCAAAGCACATGAGACGCTAATTTCTCAGTGTTCTCTTGAAGCTGGACGAGAACCCATTATAGTTCGTATTGCTGAATAACTAAATATTGGTTATAGTGTTTTCTTATTCTGGATTCCCCGGAGGTGCGGAAATATATAGTATTGGGTAGACTTACTTGAATTAATTGAAATTGGTATTCGTCATAATAAGAGGACACTTTGCCGAGGAAGGAATAATCGTTAACTTTCATTGCGAATTGGCATAGGTAAAATCATTGCACGCGGAGCTTCCAATGGCGATTGAATTGTTGAAACTTCCTCGTAAAAGGTCGATAAAGCCATAATACAATAATGCATTTTATGTGAAATTTTTAACACATGTCAATAATTTTATTAATATCCAGCAAGTCACGTTAGTTCTTTTTTATAGGAAAATATGATATATTTTGTTATATACGCAAATAACTTTGCGTAGTCGTACAGCATATGGCAACTAAATTTTCCATCACTAAGTGACAATCGTAAGAGAAACAACAATTAAACGCCCCATTGAACTGATTCATACAATAGATTTCGAGAGGCATTTAACATCAAACAATGCATGATCATCGCTAAGATAGGAGACCTTATCTCTCGCCTTTAGTTAACTGCTTTCTGAGATGATCTGTGGGAAGTGAAGTCCAACCATTCGGTGACATTATCAAAATATTTAAAAAACACGTGTTTACAATTATTACGTGGAATGCTAGAACTAGTTAAGACGTTCAGGTATATTGGATCAGTGGATGAGTGCCAATATGTCAGATATTCAACAGTAGCGTTAATGGGTGGGCTCCCTCAGGCACTCAGCCCTCCGTGGGTGTTTGCCGACAGCGGTGCCAAATCGCGCATCTGCCGCCCTGACAGCCCGCCCCGCAGCAGAGCGGATACAATTCTGCTGCAACTTCATCGGTTGAAACATGTTTGTTGAAACAATGATTCTGAGGCGTACTTTTCGGCATATAAGCCAGTTAGTTCAAGTTTTTTAAATTTTCATTCATATCCCAAAGATGTAACAAATAAAAAGACCATGTATTGCATAGTCGTGACATTTACGTACACCAAATTACACAGAATCTAAAAAGAAAATTATGTTATGCTATTGTATTCTTGTAAATTTATCTCGATTCCAGAGGTGTTGCTAATTGAGTTAGTAGGAAAAATGGAATTCAACTATGCTCGTATTGAAACCAGAACATGTGGGTCGAATGATTTCTCATGATATGAGCAAGCTAAAGAAATTCATTTATTCAACCTAGTGACCTAAGAGATGATTCAACATGTCCTTTCGTGGGAAGACTAATGAACGTTAGCCACGATCGTGGATGAAGTGACCCAAAAGCCGCCATTTCGGAAGTTATTTCCCTTCATCGTGATCCCGTGAATCATACCTTGTCACCCCATCCGTGCTCCTAATGGTAGAATGGTCACAAGAAAAATAAAGGTTAGCCGGTTGACAATAGGCAGCATACCCATGACAGTATAATGGATACCATTGGGGCAGGCAAGCGGCCGGGCCCAGCTGCTACCCTAAAGAACGTTCCGAGGTCCACGTGCTCTAGGGAAGATATTCAGTTTGAAGGATCACATTGAAGGGAGCACACTGTGAGTTCGTGTTTCATGGTGGGAACTTATTTTCAACATTCGTAGCATCGGTTCTCCAACAAAGCTGTGAGTACTTTTATAAGTTTGCGCCTTAAGAGTGGAGTACAGTACGGTGTTCAAAATCATCATAGCCACTGTCACATATCTTTAACCACAGAACTAAGGGAGCGCAAACTCTGGTCCCCTGTGGAAGTGTCACATACGTCCGACTAGGTAATTCTTTTTGTCCACTGTCTGCTTAAGCAACAATTAAATCACCATTAAATACGACTCCACCATAAACCAAGCACTAAACGTGTAAGCAATTCACTCCGGTGGCCACTGTTCCATGCAAAGAGTCTGCACGAGCAATGCCGCGGTTGTGGTGCGAGGGTTTCCACGTCTCTCAACCGTTTCGGTTCAGAGGCAGCAGCAGTTTGAGTTTATGGCTTTTTAATAACCGACATTAACACTCGCAAATGCTGTTGGACGCCAGGGAATAACTCATGCCTCTGCCATAGCTTCGATCAGACAGACGTTGTGGTAGTCATGAATGACCAGTGGGCCCTTCCTTTGCAGGAAACATTTTGAAGAACACCGCATGAGGGGACGTAAGGCACAATAAATGTGTATGGAGGTCACTCTTTTATGGCTCCCGGTCCTCCTTGTTGCGCACACTTTAATATGAGTCACGTGGGGCGAAGTGCCGTCGTCGAACACTGGACCCGCTTCCCCGATGATCACCACTCACTGAGCTCACAATATTCTTGCTCGATATGCACTCGCAACAAATCCACTGAGTGCTCACTCACACGTATATCGCATGCACTAGATGGACACATGAGTATTTACGTGTATGTGTGTATTTGCTGTACCCTCAGTCTCAAAACACACGCTGATCGAACTTGACACAGACTTCTCTAACGTGATCACATTCGCAGAAGAAGAGTAAATATGTTTCAACTGAACCAGGGCTGGACAATCGTTGAAGGCGAAGCGATTGAACCTCAGAATGATGGAACTAATGATGTACGTCGTATGTGGCAAGAGGAGAATCCCTGTAGATGTGTCTGCCAGCGGCCGAGAAGCACGGGCTAGCGCTAGACCGTCCACCACCACCACGGAGACTACGCTAGCACATCGCAGGGTGACCGGGGAGAGGGGCCAGAATTAGTGGTGCCAGAGAGAGGGAGGCAGAATGTGTGCGTGTATGTATGTGTTTGGGTGTATGTGTGTGTGTGAAAGAGAGATATGTCAGACCATCGGACGGAGGGGGCAACAGTCACTTGTCTGAATGAACTGTTTGGTATGAAAACTTGACTGTTGATATATGCATAATATTAAACAGATTTTATGTCAAGTGTATACATGGGTGAGAGAAACGCACCCGATAAAAGTTAAACTTCTGTCAACTCACACAAATGCAGTCAGAAGCATTTTTTTATAAATGCATATTTAATAATGAAACGAGTAATCAATACCGATAAACAAAACCAGAATTAATCTATCACTAAGATCGTAGAATATCAGAACACGTCGAAACACAACACAAGATGCTTATCCTGCATCTAATTCTTCAAACACTTCTATCTGCAAACTTGATGGTCATGTTTGCAAAATCCGGAACGAAAAATTCCATTGTTTGTTACTGTTTTTTTCCGATATAATTAAATAAAGTTATGTCTTGCTTCATTTACTCACTCAAATACTGATGCCTTCACCTCATTCCACGATACAACCATCCAAATTATGTCTCAAAATAATATTGAAGTAGAAAAAAGGGCATCATCGGTTCCAACGAATACATTGTTTTTTTTTAATATCTGTTGTGATCTTCCGAATATTTTGTGATAGGTATTACCGTCAAACATCAGTTAATTTCCCAATGAATGACTTCCATATTGTTATATACCAAATAGTTTGCGCCATGCAACGTATGGATCTATGTTCCTCATGAGCATGCACTACGCTCGACAGCCTACTCACGCGATGTTAGATCAAAGCCCCTGTGGATCACCAATTTCGGAAACGCTTCAAAATTACCATGCACTTGTTGAGTCGTAACGCTGATTTATTACTGGGCAAAGTGCCTGACCTAATGAGGCATGTGAGGTCGTTTAAACGTGAATGCATTTTTGCTGGGGAAGACCAAGGGACGGCCGACAGAAGAGCCTAAATGATGCATCGGGAAGATAAGACTTACTTCATCGCTGATTGGAGGAAATTAGCTGCAATGCTGCATTGAATTGTCTAAACAATAGAAGTAGAAAGGGGAAGTATATAACCTGTTAAGCCAAACCTTGCATGCTGACTCACTAATTCAATTTATATTGATAATTTTGTTTGCGTCTAGCAATGATAATCCTACAGCTAGACAGTGGTTGAACAGCAGTAGAACATATAATCCTACTGCAAGACAGTGGTTGAACAGCAGTAGAACATATAATGCTACTGCGGGACAGTGGTTGAACAGCAGTAGAACATATAATCCTCCTGCGAGACAGATGTTGAACAGCAGTAGAACATATAATCCTACTACGATACAGTGGTTGAACAGCAGTAGAACATATAATCCTTCTGCGAGACAGTGGTTAAACAGCAGTAGAACATATAATGCTACTGCGAGACAGTGGTTGAACAGCAGTAGAACATATAATCCTCCTGCGAGACAGATGTTGAACAGCAGTAGAACATATAATCCTACTACGATACAGTGGTTGAACAGCAGTAGAACATATAATCCTTCTGCGAGACAGTGGTTAAACAGCAGTAGAACATATAATGCTACTGCGAGACAGTGGTTGAACAGCAGTAGAACATATAATCCTCCTGCGAGACAGATGTTGAACAGCAGTAGAACATATAATCCTACTACGATACAGTGGTTGAACAGCAGTAGAACATATAATCCTTCTGCGAGACAGTGGTTAAACAGCAGTAGAACATATAATGCTACTGCGAGACAG
>SDVV010019637.1:0-13483 GCA_016164225.1 Gammarus roeselii | reverse complement strand
CCGTGTGACGGAAACGAAGCATGCATGTGCCCTCCGTGTGACGGAAACGAAGCATGCATGTGCCCTCCGTGTGACGGAAACGAAGCATGCATGTGCCCTCCGTGTGACGGAAACGACCGTCTAATACAATTTCATGTATTTATGTACGTTGTTACGTTTGTACATTAACAGCCATATGTCTGTAGTAAAGATTTGAATGTATATACTTACCCTAAAAAGAAAAATTTAGATCCAAGGATCTCAAAAACCAAATGCGAAAATAAAAAGGGCTCTATCTTTGAAGACTGTTTAGTACCGACCTGTTCGTTAGCTAATTAATTCATGCTTACAGCGTCATCTGTTAGCATGAAATAGCTGCTGACTAAAATAAAACGACGTATCATGTGTACGGTTTTGAGGTTTCAATTCCATAGTTGGGGTGGTGCTGCTACCTGGCGAACGGACTAGAGGAACTGGGGACATGTCTCCTCTACAACTGGTGATTGACTAAGCTCTAAACTGGGTTAACAACATTGGTCGTTTAATGTTATTCGTACCGCAACCTAGTTAAGGTTAACCCATTGGACTGTTCAGCCGAGAACGCATTCAAACACAACAGTAAATTACGAGTGGATGAATTCTCTGTAACTTCTGATGGATTGCGTAACTCCCCAAACTAGGCAATAGATATGTGGCAATTGCATGCTCTGTTGATATGATCAACATAGCATATTGTTATGTTGCACATAACTACATGGTTGCAGAAAAAAACAATATCAAGACTATAGCTCATCGCATCTTCTAAGGTCAGACACGATCAGTAATAAAAACTGAGTACCGATATTGCCAGTAATAATATCGTCCTTTTAGGTCGGGTTTATTTGTTCAACAACACGTCTTAAGCCAAAGTAATTGGGGATAATTATGGGTAATTAGTGCCCAATCTCTGCGGGGTATCACAGACATTCCTACACGCCAGACCAGAATAACTATGAGGGACCCAAAAGCCAGAGTGGTGAAACTGCAGTACAGCTTTTTTGATGCAACAATTAGTATTGGAAGATAGAACGGGAGACTGATGTAATTTCATTAGTATTGTCCTTGTCGTTCCTACCAGTCTCGTTGAAGATGGTAGACTATTCTGTATTTCTTTACGTTTGCTGGCTATCAAGACAGCATCTGCAGCAAAGCAGAAGGAGGATTCTACAGATGTTCTTACAATTTTTACTTCACCGAGATTGGCCTTATGATTTTCTTCTTCATTGAGTAGCATTTTACAAATATACTGACCTAATGACTCTCTGGTTAATACGTCGACCTAAACAAATAGCACTCGGAGTTAGTGAGCAGAAGCCTTCACGTTTAATATACTGACCTAATGACTCTCTGGTTAATACGTCGACCTAAACAAATAGCACTCGGAGTTAGTGAGCAGAAGCCTTCACGTTTAATATACTGACCTAATGACTCTCTGGTTAATACGTCGACCTAAACAAATAGCACTCCGAGTTAGTGGGTGGAAACCTTCACGTTTGTAACTATATTTAATCAGACACAAAAACAATTATGTGTACGCACAAGCTATGCTAATTCATTTCTCACAGGTCTTCCACATCTTAATTGTCATCGCTAAACGTCAGGACCACAATCGGCGGTGAATGTGGTCAGCTCTTGTTTGGAAAATGTTTTCCGTTCTTTTATTAATTAAATGCGGTAAAACCCATCGGAAATTGTTGCTGTGCATGAACAGGAAAATTAAGGGTGAAAGAGGTTATGGAGAGTGTATCGATTTGATGCTTGCATCACTGAATAGAATTCTAACGTAAATAACGAATCAGCAACCCCTACTCTTTTCTGCGTAGACAAGTGAACTCGGGTCTGGAAATCCGAAAAAGAAGAAGCGATTGAAATGTATACCGGTGCGCGATCACATCGAGTATCCTATCATTATTTGCAGTACATTTGTGGTGCTGTGGTTTTAGCTGTTGTTTCTCAAATTGCTACAGGACGGAAGAAGTTGCTAGCAAAGATTTTTGCTAACAAAATTAGTTAGACTCACTTACGAGTTCTGTAATTGATAGATTAAAAGCCGCAATAAGATTTTGAAATATTTACTAAATGCGCAAATTTTCAATCTCTATCAGAGATCCTCATCAGGCGCAACAGATAAAACCTAAAAATATACCTGGAAATGAAGAGACAAATGAGATACAATAAAAAAACGTAAGAAGCTAAGAAGAGAGCAGAACAACTGCATCAATCAATGGACCTGAGAAGGCAAGTTACTGAGTAAGCGAGGATTAGTTGAGAATATTATGGATTTTGTGGCTGAGTAGACTGCACACACACCAGGCATGAGATTAAAATTAGGCAACTGTTTGATAAGAGCAGATTCCACTAAAAGGCACCGTTGTTTGAAATAAGAACTGTAAACTATTTTAGATGAATTCCAGTTAATGTTATGATTAAGGGACCTTAAGGGATTAAACACTGCGCTCGACTCTTTGGCAGACTTAACGTAGCCTTGGTGCTCTTTAATGCAAACGGCCAAAGGTCTGCCTGTTTCAACGACATAAGAGAGGTTACAGTCACCACATGGGATGACATAAACACCACCAACTCCGCTGTCGTCAGACCTTGACTTCGTCTTGACGACCAACTGTGATCGAAAGGTGCTTTTTGTCTTATAAACAACATCTATATTATTAAGTTTCAAAACAGAAGCAATGTAGACCGAAGAAAATTTATTACAAGGTAGAGAAATGACTTGTGCTCTGTCGCGGTTAAGAGGAGCAGAAGGAGAGACGTATATTTGACGGGCTTTCGACAGAGCTTTTTCGATTAAATGACTTGGATATGCTAGCCTACGAAATGAATTACGGATAAAGAAGATTTCTTCAGTAAGGAAACATGGGTCACAGATACGATGGGCTTTTGGAAACATAGACGATACTACTGATAATTTAACATGGGCAGGGTGCCACGAATAGTAGTGCAAATATAATCCTGAATGGGTGGGTTTGCGGTACACAGAAAATTGGAAGTTTATTGATCGCCGGTATACTCTAGTGTCAAGGAAAGGAATCAACTGGTCTACTTCCCACTCAACGGTGAATTTGATCGTAGGGCACAGTAAATTTAGTTCATTCAAATAGGTATCAAAATTTTGGTTACTAGGCCAGAGTACAAAAACGTTATCTACCTATCGTAGCCAGAGGAGAGGAGAACAAGGTAAAGTAGGTAGGAGATAAGATTGAAAATACTCCATATAAATATTAGCTAGAACTGGTGAAAATGGGATGCCCATTGCCACGCCAAATTTTTGCCTATAATACCTATCATTGAATACAAATACATTGTTGTCCATTTACAAAATTTACAGTGGCTGAATATCGCTAACAAACTGGCACCCCATGAGTCGATCAGAATTCATAAAGATCTTCTAGAAAAACCTTCACCCGGCAGTCGAGGGCACATATATTCTCGAGGTGAAAAGAACAATCGATTTACAAGAAATAACGATACTCTGCACGTTGAACACAGGAAAACAGAAACTGCCTGTCGAGCTTTTTCGATTAGTGGACCAAAATCCTGGAACAACCTTCCAACAAACCTCAAAAATCTTGAATCCAACTAGCCCTTCAAGAATAGGCCTAATGAACATTTGTTGACTGATCAATTCAAAACGGTAACTTTGCCAACAAACACAAGCTAAATGCATAATACCAATAACCAGAAAATGTCTGTTCATGAGCGACCACCACCACCAACTACCACCACCATAACTCTCAACGTTGAGACACCATCTAAACGTTTTTACTCAGACGATACATATGTTTTCTATGTTGTTACCGATCATAATTGTCTTTGCCATTTACCATAAGTGTTAACTAGCGTTTTGTCTATTTCTATGTTTTAAATGTTCCAGTCGTTTTAGTATAATTAAAATACGAACTCAGTTTTTTTCGAGGAACGATAGGCAGCTTCTAACTTGACAAAGGTTTACTCGATTTTAATATAATTCATTTAATTATTTCTAACAATTACCGTACCATTTTTGATGATACAATCATTGCCTTATTAACAAACATTTTGCTTTGTTTTCTATAACAGAAGTATATTCATCCAACTTGTGTACGCCAATATTGTATTATTTCTAATTGTCAATCATTTAATCATTTCCTAGCGGTCTTGAAGTTTGTATATTGTATATTCAATTGCTTGGTATGTATTTTGGGTATACATTTTTTTTAACTTATGTTGCCTATTCACCTTTTCATTATTAATACAATGGTTTAGACCCATCTTTACAATATGTTCGTGCTTTTCGATTTCCCAACCTTATTTTGTATTCATATTTTCTGTAGAATTCGTGTCGTCCATAAACATCTTTGTCATCGTACAATAATGTAGACTACTCAATACAATAGGTTATCACTTTTTGATGTCACAACCCTATGTTCTCGGGACTCTTACAACATGCATGCGTGATTTTGCCACCACCTGTACTTGTTATTTTCCACACCCGTGTATTTCGTTTATTATCAGTCCCGAAGTATTTTTATTTCTCAACCCCGCGTGTCACTGTTTTTTCCAACGCTATGTAGTCGGAATTATTTTGTCAAAATAGACATTTCTGTATGTGCACAGATGATACTATTGTAAATAATATTTCGCTCTATGTAATCCGAACCGGCGGCCCCTAGAGATGAGCAGTGACAAATTCAAATTGAACTTTCGAGGAACGATAGGTAGCTCCCAGCTTTGACAGAGGCCAACTCGACGAGAATATAATTTATTGAATCATATCTGCCATTAACCGTATCATTTTTGAAGATACAATCGTTGTCACATAAGCTAATATTGTGCTTCATCTTCTATAACAGAAGTTCATTAATTCGGTTTCTGTACTCCAGTATCGAATTATTTTGATTGTCAATCATTTATTCATTTCCTAGCGGTCATGTAGTGTATTTATTTCAGTGCTATGTATATATTTTATGAATAACTTATGTAGTCTATTCACAACTTCATTAATCATACAATATTTTATACCCATCTTTACAATACGTTAGCGCATTTCGTCATGAAATATGTATATCCAGTGCTATGTATATATTGTACGTACAATTTCTGTCACCTATTCAACCCTTTAGTATACATATCTTACCCCTACCATATGTTAGCGCATTTCGATTTCCCAACCCCATGTTCTCAGGATTTCTCAGCCCCATGTGTTGGCGGTTTTCCCAATTCTATGTTTTTCGTAATTTTCATACCGGCCCCCATGTATTTCGTGATCGCCCCACCCCATGTATTTCGTGCCAAGCATTCCTGATTCTTACCTCAAATAAGATGTTGGCTGTCGATCATTGATTATTATATTATAATTTATAATATGTCGCATGAAATCAGAACCAGCGGCGAATTTCAAATTGAATTTTCGTTTACGTTAATCCAAATAGTGTTCACGGCAATAAAGTTTCATGTGTACTATTTTAAAAATTGAAAACCCATTGCCAGATGATCGAAATAAAGGATTTGATAATAATTTAATAATTATACTAATTGTCATCCATATATGTAGGTATGTTTATGCACATATGGATGTGTAAAATACTGATTGTCATCCATACATGTAGTTAGGTGTTTGCACTTATGAATGTGTATTATGCTGATTGTTCATCCATAAGTGTAGGTAGGTATGAGCACATAGGAATGTGTATTATACTAATTGTCACCCTTATATGTAGGTAGGTGTGTGCACATATGATTGTGTTTTATACTGATTGTCATCCATATATGTAGGCAGGTGTGTGCAAATATGAATGTGTATTACACTGTTTGTCATCCATATATGTAGGTAGGTGTGTGCACATTTGACTGTGTATTTGTATGTGTATGTGTATGATGGTAAATTGTGAAATCCATTTCAGTTCCATGAAGGCGACCTAGCAGCTTACTAGAGATGAGCTGCGATGTATTCATTTTGTATTTATCAATCCCACGCCCATGTGTTTTTTATAAAATTTTCAATAACATATATTGTGAATCATGTTTTGAAAAATGTAGTAGCTACAAACAGGCCGCCGACAGGAGATGTGCTGCCATAAATTCACTTTATCTCTCGTTTCGCTAATACAAATAGCGCATATGAAAACTAAGTTTGATATATTATATCTAAGTTTAAAAAAACAATTGCTAGACGATGGAAATAAATGATTTATTAATAATAATAATAATAATACAGCCTAATGAGAGCAATGAACGAATCAAATGTAATGGGTAGTTGCAAGATGTTGGCCTCATACCTATCTGCAAGAAAATTTAGTACATCTTGTAATGGAACACTAGTGGAAAGCGCGGTTACATCTAAACTCGACATAAGAACAGAAGATATTGAATGCTGCCGACCAACGTTCTTAAGCTTGTCGGTAAAGTCAATGCTATTTTCTAAATGAAAAGAGGAAAACGCGCCGAGATACAGAGTCAGAACACTTGCCAACCAAGTAGGTAATGGTTGGGTAATGGTCCCTATTGTAGAAATGATCGGTCTGAATGGACATTGAGGTTTATGTAATTTGGGAACCCAGTAAGAATATGCCAGTGATGAATTGTTAGGAAAAAATTGTTCAAATTATGAAACAATCACAGTCAGTTAAGACGAAGCCAAGGTCTGACGACAGCGGAGTTGGTGGTGTTTATGTCATCCCGTGTGGCGACCAACCTCTCTTATGTCGTTGAAACAGGCAGACCTTTGGCCGTTCGCATTAAAGAGCACCAAGGCTACGTTAAGTCTGACAAAGAGTCGAGCGCAGTGTTTAATCACATAAGGTCGCATAATCATAATATTAACTGGAATTCATCTAAAATAGTTTACAGTTCTCATTTCAAACAACGGCGCCTTTTAGTGGAATCTGCTCTTATCAAACAGTTGCCTAATTTAATCTCATGCCTGGTGTGTGTGCAGTCTACTCAGCCACAAAATCCATAATATTCTCAACTAATCCTCGCATACTCAATCACTTGCCCCCTCAGGTCCATTGATTGATGCAGTTGTTCTGTTCTCTTCGTAGCTACTTACGTTTTTTTAATGTATCTCATTTGTCTCTCCTTTTCCAGGTATATTGTTATGTTTTATCTGCAGCCTCCTGATGAGGATCTCTAATAGAGATTGAAAATTTGCGCTTTTAGTGAATATTTTCAAATTTTTATTGCGGCTTTTAATCCATCATTTGGTAACAAAGTTTTGTTGTCGAGATCAAAGTAACCCTCGTTACGCCCGTAAGCTGGTGAGCTTGTTAGCCTGAAGACTCGTACGCTCGAATGCTCGTACGCTCGAATGCTCGTACGCTCGAATGCTCGTATGCCTGTTGCTCGTATGCTTGTTTGCATGGATGCTCGTCTGCTCGAATGGTCGCGTGCTCGAATGCTCGTATACTCGTATGCCTGTTGCTCGTATGCTTGTTTGCATAGATGCTCGTCTGCTCGAATGGTCGTGTGCTCGAATGCTCGTATGCTCGTATGCCTGTTGCTCGTATGCTTGTTTGCATGGATGCTCGTCTGCTCGAATGGTCGTGTGCTCGAATGCTCGTATGCTCGTATGCCTGTAGCTCGTATGCTTGTTTGCATGGATGCTCGTCTGCTCGAATGGTCGTGTGCTCGAATGGTCGTGTGCTCGAATGCTCGTATGCCTGCTGCTCGTATGCTTGTTTGCATGGATGCTCGTCTGCTCGAATGGTCATGTGCTCGAATGCTCGTATGCCTGTTGCTCGTATGCCTGTTGCTCGTATGCTTGTTTGCATGGATGCTCGTCTGCTCGAATGGTCGTGTGCTCGAATGCTTGTATGCTCGAATGCTCGTATGCTCAAATGTTTGTATAGCCGTAGTGCCGTTGTTTGAATTAGAACGTGTATTGTGAGGAGGTTGGGGAACATAGTCACGTGTTCCGAGGTGGTTCGGACACGTGGTGAGGACGAATGATGGGAGGTTGGTATAAGGTTGCTGTAAGCGAAGGTGAGTTGACGTAGGCCATGGGGTAGACCTAAGTTTGGGGAGAGATGACGGGGTTTAGATTTTGGGACGGGAAGACATCAGCGTGGAGGTCGCGAGAGAGCTTGCTGTGGATAGGCGAGAGTAGAGAATGATTGGGAATGAAAAGTGTTGACGCGGATTTGATGTACTTTCCCGCATTTGGCGTCTTGTTGAGTTGCGGGATGGACGTGGGTGGAGGAGGCCCAGTCATAATGACGCAGCAGGTCGAAACCAGGGAAAGTTGTTTAGGCCCTGCTGCTGCCAGTGTCTGATTTCACCCCACATCATTCAACCATCTGTAGAAAAAAATTCAACTACCCCCACATCATTCAACATGCTGTATGAGAAGTACTTTCAAATAAGTAAGCAAGGCGGAAGGAGGGATAGAAGGCAAAGACATACGTATGGAAGGAAAACAAGATAATTTTAGTAGCTTTGGAAGAGTTCTTGCCATAAACAACAAAATGAGTTACCCCGCGAAAGCTGCTATGCGGCAGACTCAGGGTCAATTGTTTGAAGGTGATGAAAATTTGTTCATAATTTAACATTGGCTAAAATATTAAACCATAATTTCTCGATGTATATTGAAACATAGCGGAAATATGATTTATTAGATTCATTTAGAAGCGCGGTCCTGGTATAACACTATAACAAAATTCCATATATAGATGAATTCCATTTTTTTCCATAATAGACATACCCCAAACTAATTTTTATGGGTAAACTCTTGCCCAACGCTGAGTGCCAGGGTCGCATCGTTTTATTATATACATTTTACAGTTCTAGCAATGATATGATGATAATATTTCAGATTTAGTACATGTTCGTTTTTAGATTCTAAATTGTTCTGAAAAATATATCAAAATGTAACCGAAAATTATAAAGAATCAGTCATTTATAAACTGTCATTACTTTTTCAACATTTTTATTCAACAGTGAAGACTAATGAGAACAATTTTCACCGTTCATATTCAACAGTAAAGATTAATGAGAACAAATTTTCAGCATTCTTGTTCAACAGTGAAGACTAATGAGAACAAATTTTCACCATTCTTGTTCAACAGTAAAGACTAATGAGAACAATTTTTCACCATTCTTATTCAACAGTAACGACTAATGAAAACAATTTTTCACCGTTCTTATTCGTAAAGACTATTTGAACACGTATTGAAAACAGTGAAAGTGTTCAGTATTAGTATATCGACACATTTGCAAAATGTATTTGATATTTTGTATTTAAATACATTCATTCGGTGTACTTAGTATTTAGTTACCTCAAATGTATTCAATGCCCGGCTCAGCAATTCATATATCACGTCACAGGGCTCAAGGTAACGGTGACGGGCAATAACTCAGGTAACTAACTCTACTTCTGAAAGGTAACAACAGAGGTAGCGAGATGACCAGCAATGCTCCTCTCGTTTAAAGTCGAGTCAGGGCCCTCCATCCAACCCGGGCCCCATGTTAATGAGAACACTGATATCTCATCAGTATTATTTAATAACTTTCAAGACAATAGGACTGCTTGTTTGTTTTTAATGTGCATCGTAATGGTCGCCTGATGTCCTCTGTGGTGTGATAATGAAAGACCTGCAAAGCCTTGGTTGTTAGTGGTCATTTAGCTGTTTAGAGGGGTGACCCAAGAGAAGTGAACTCGTTGCTTGAACTGGGCAACGGAGGCCATTTGTGATCGTTGGATATGTCGGGTTAGACTTAAATTTAAACGTGAATGATGAAAAAAACATTCGTTTGTATATTTGATATATGCGATGCGGGCACACCTCTAAATAATGTCAGGCTCTCAACCACTCCTATTGCATGAAAGATATCCCAAAGAATAACATATAATTCGTGGACAGTCGAATGAAGACATCAGGCAGAGTGAGGCTGTCAATGAGGAGGGAGGCTATCAATGAGGAGGGAGGCTGCCAATGAGGAGGGAGGCTGCCAATGATTAGGGAGGCTGTCAATGAGGAGGAGGCTGTCAATGAGGAGGGAGGCTATCAATGAGGAGGGAGGCTATCAATGAGGAGGGAGGCTGCCAATGAGGAGGGAGGCTGTCAATGATGAGGGAGGCTGCCAATGAGGAGGGAGGCTGTCAATGAGGAGGGAGGCTGCCAATGAGGAGGGATGCTGTCAATGAGGAGGGAGGCTGCCAATGAGGAGACAGACTGTCGAGGAAGAGCCAGGCTGTCGATGAGGCGGGAGGCGTGCATCGTATTACCTCAAGCTCGCAGTGTTCTGCCAATGCTCGAACTCACACCGTGCAGCACTGCTGCATTACACTTCAATCGGACGCGCTATTCACATGACCACCAAGTGACCCGTCAGGGACAAGGCGGGGACAACGCCTGACCATTTTTCTACACCAATTTTACAACAGTGGAAAACATTTTTTTTTAAATCAATAACGTCATTGCTTTGGTTCCTTCCAGAAACAAATGTCTCCTTGCTTTCTTTAACCCCCATAGTGTATGGTTCCTTCCAGAAACAAATGTCTTCTTGCTTTCTTTAACCCCCATAGTGTATGGTTCCTTCCTGAAACAAATTTCTTCTTGCTTTGGTCTCACCCCCTTTAATTTATGGTTCCTTCCTAAAACAAATGTCTTCTTGCTTTGTTCTCACACCCATAGCTTATGGTTTCTTCCTGAAACAAGTGTCTTCTTGCTTTTTTTCACCCCATAGTTTATGGTTTCTTCCTGAAACAATTTTTTTCTTGCTTTGTTCTCACCCCCATAATTTATGGTTCCTTCCTGAAATAATTGTCTTCTTGCGTTGTTCTCCCCCCCCCCATCGTTTATGGTTCCTTCCTGAAACAAATATCTTCTTGCTTTGTTCTCACCCCCACAGTTTATGGTCGACCGGTGACATTTTCTGCCTGAGATACTCCCCCCAGGGGTAATTGAAGTGAAGTAGTCTACACTCTACAGCGCTATTGTATATAAGATACAGTTGGTAAAAGAGTGGGTGGTCGATGTGCACCTCCTTGACTAGTATTGGGATGCATGAAATAACATTAGGAATTAGGGAGACATGCCAGACAGTAGGATCACAGCTCTTTGAAGACCTCCTAGCCCCATGAAAAAGAAATTCAGATGATCATTCGATGTTGTTCTTTGAGTTGCCAAGAATATGTTTCAATGCCTCATCACTTCTTTAATAGTCTATAAGAAACAAAATATTATTGTAACAACATGCGATTTTCTTGAAAAGACTTCGCAATGAAAACAAAAATGATCACCTATATACGTTTTTTTTCTTTTAAATAAACTAGTGAAAACTAGCTAGTTGAGGATTTTCAGGAAGGACCCTCGCATAAGTCGCCAACGAACTAGTTCATAGGGTAAATATTTTTTCTGTAAAATCTCGAAATGTTTAACTATAAATGTTTTCTGTATACTATATCTGACTAACCCTGGAAAGAATAAATACAATATTCATGAACACGGATTTCATCTCAAATGATTAAAAAAGTAAATATGTTTGGGTCACAGGGCCTGTAAATATATTGTGGGTCACAGGGCCTGTAAATATGTTGTGGGTCACAGGGCCTGTAATTATATTGTGGGTCACAGGGCCTGTAAATATGTTGTGGGTCACAGGGCCTGTAAACATGTTGTGGGTCACAGGGCCTGTAAATATGTTGTGGGTCACAGGGCCTGTAAACATGTTGTGGGTCACAGGGCCTGTAATTATATTGTGGGTCACAGGGCCTGTAAATATGTTGTGGGTCACAGGGCCTGTAAATATGTTGTTGGTCACAGGGCCTGTAAATATGTTGTGGGTCACAGGGCCTGTAAACATGTTGTGGGTTACAGGACGTAAAAGGTTTCCATCAGACAATGCACCACATCATTTTTTTGTATGAGGTACATAGTGACAAGGCTTAGCGAGGTTTGAACCGGGTTCTGACATGAACAATTTAAAAATCATCAATCGCGATCACACATTTCAGCAAGTCCTATAATAAGAAGAGGTATCTCCACAACTTGCTGCGTGACGTAGGCCGGAAGAGCAACCCTCCGACCAAAACATGAACTAAATTCTTGCGTCTTCAAGTGTTTAGCAGCACAGTCAAAATGACTTCAGTCAAAATGACTTCAGTCAAATTGACTTTAGTCAAATTGACTTCAGTCAAATTGACTTCAGTCAAATTGACTTCAATCAAATTGACTTCATGCAAATTGACTTCAGTCAAATTGACTTAATTCAAAATGATTTCTGTATTCCAATTATTTGTGAAATATATCGGGTTTCTTTATATTGAGGAACATATGCATCCGAGGATACGTCCTAACGCCTGAGTCAGCTGAAGAAGAGGGAACAGAATCGATTCGTATCGTAGATACACCAAAAATTAACATGGGAGAGAGCGTGCACCAACTGGATATAAAGTATTGATGCGTCCAAGATGTTGGTTCTTGAACGCACCAATGCCTCACATCCAAGTACCAATCAACCCATAACGCGTCGACTCTCTAAGATGCGCAACGCCACTCATACTGAAGCAGCGCTGCCGCATCGGTATTCTGCTCCCTCTGGCGGGCGCGGATCATCAGACGATTATTAAAGGCAAGGCCTGAATGGCAATGGTCGTAATTTGTCCGGCAATTAGACGGTTTAATTGTATTATTACTGCAAACGGAGCGAGCCTGAGTTTCGTGGCCGGAGTAGAGATTACTGCGTGGCGAGGCCTTGTGGCGACATGGCGGAAGATGCGGAGACGAGACATATAAAGAGCGTAAACATGATACACAATCGAATTGGTGGGTCTTAAAGGAGGAACGTACAAATTTGAATATTTTAAAGTAAAGAATCTCAACTAAGAGAATAATTTGTACTTTCATCTTGGGATCATTTGTTTAGTTGTACGCGATTAGAAACAGATATATATATAGTCGCGAAATGACTCATCTCCCACGAATTCGCGTCTGGCCCAGACGCAAAAGAAGAAAAAGAAACATGTTCTTCACGAACCTGTGTCAATGAAGATAATGTTTTGCCTTAAAAATGTAATGCATATGGCTATGATACTTTCATTAGAATAAATTCGAGATAAACTTATCACGCTCTAACACGCATAAACTGCGGCATTTATTGCCCGGTGAAGGTTGTATGCTACTCGCCCTGGTGCAGTGACTTGGCTTCCCTTCACATTTTGACTGTTTTTAAGGTAAAATTAATATTTTTTACTTCAGCAGAACACGTTAACAGAACTTTATACACTGTAGATACAGAGTCTTATACCTTATACACACTGTAGACAATTAATTGTCTAATGTAGTTTGCAGAGCAAAGCTACTTTCGTGATGTATGAAAGAACCAAATTTGGTAAAACTTCAACATGAATAAAATCAGTAATTGAGACTCCATCCGATGGTCTGAAAATAAAACAACTGGACACGATTCTTAAATATCTTCAGACGTTGAAATATTTCAACTTCCAAAGATCTTTTGCGACTAATATATG
>SDVV010019635.1:0-13484 GCA_016164225.1 Gammarus roeselii | reverse complement strand
GATCACCGAAGTTTACTTTATCATGACTATTTACTGTTTCAGATGTCATTTACTTAGCTTGAGAGCAGAAAATGTCCGACATGAGGTTGTCTATTACATTACTCACACATTGTTTGGCTTACGATGGCACCAATTTGAAACTAAATGTATAGTTAGCATGACAAATTAACATATGCACACAGGAAAGAAATATTTCAATGAGTCATAATCGATGGGTACACTAAATAGACGGATTTCTACGTGAACAAGATAATTGGAAATTTGAGAATGTGAGGCGAGAGAAAATACATATATATATATATATATATATATACAGAATGAAAGCATCTATAGATGAAATGTTGAAACACAAATAGTTGACACGGTAAATTGCATAGTAGAAGTAAATTACAATTCAAGAGTTTCTGAACGTTCAAGTTCAAACAGGTATAATTTTAGTTTACGTTTAAAGGCAGCTATACTTTTGCCAGTCCTTATATCTATGGTAATAGAATTCCAGGTTTTAGCAGCTCTGTATTCCAAAAATAGTTGGGACTGTGTTGACGAGTTTCGGGGAATTTGCAAATCCGCATTGGTGCGAAGATCATACATAGGATTATTTCTAACGAAAAAACTGTTATCAATGTATGTTAAATGATTCAAAGCTTTGTAGACAAACACTGCAGCGGAAAAAAAATGATTTGACACAGTGGGAGAATGTTCCATTGACAAAAGAGAGGCAACGGGTGGTCACGTCTGCTAGCATGCGATAGTGTTCTGATGACACGCTTTTGACTAAGAACGATAGGTCTCAAGTTTGTTTAGTAGGTAGAAGCATACACGTTACCACAATACGTCAGAAAAGGATGATTAAGGCTATAGTACAAAAGCCTTTTAGCAGGAGTGATAAGACAATTTTTAATTTTGTATAGGATGCCACATGATTTGGATAATTTCCCGGCAACAAATGAGACGTGATCTTTCCAGTTGAGTCTCTGATCAACGATAACACCGAGGAACTTTGTTTTTGCTACATATGCCACCTGTTGACCGTTCAATTCGACTTGTGTGTTAGGAATAGGTATCATCCTCCTGGAAAATATCATGACCTGCGTCTCGTCAACATCAAGCGTCAGCTTGTTGGATGTAAACCAGTTTGAAATGTGAACCAATTGATTATTCATATTAGTAATAGTATCATTGAGTTTTTTCCCGGTCGAATAAACTGTAGTATCATCTGCAAAAAGTACAAAGGATAACCTGTTGCTAGTGTTTACAATGTCAAAAATATATATAAGGAAGAGCAAAGGCAGCAGGATCGACCCTTGCGGAACTCCTATATTTCATGTACTGGCAGACGATGATTGTTTATTCCAAGTCACTAGGTGTTTTCTATCAAAAAGATAACTTTTATCTAACTCGTATCGATGGAACTAACTCCATAATGCTGTAATTTTGCAACTAAAATCTCATGATCCACGCAATCAAAAGCTTTGCTAAGATTCACAAAAGTTGCAACGGTGACTTTACCACTGTCAAACCCATCAACAACGTCTCCAGCAAATTTTAATAAAGCATGCTCTGTATTCCTGAAAGCTTGAAAACCAAATTGATTTTAGCTAAGTAGGTTATTGAGTCAAAAATAGTATATAGTCTAGCATAAGATATTTTTTCAAAAACTTTGCTTAAGACGGGCAGGGCTGATATTGGGCGATAATTTTTATGTCTGTTCTGCTCATATTTTTATATATTGGACTAATTTTAGCGATTTTGAGTGCGTCAGGAAAGACTCCTTGCATTAGAGACTTATTGATAAGTTGGGTCAAGGGAGGTACAATAGTTCCAGATACAGCTTTAATTACATTGGTTGGGATGTTATCCCAGCCAGTGCTGCAACTATTTTTTAAATCATTAATGATTGATTTAGCTTCGTTTGAATCGGTAGGGTTAAAAATTGGCTGTTCAGGAATAGCATTCCCTAAATAATGTTCAAAAGGGATGTTGTTGCTGATAATTGATTTACCTAGAGTATTGGGAATACTATTGAAGTAATTATTGAAAGCATTTGAAATCGTTTGAGGATCAGTGATGACTTCGACATCAATAATAATTGAATCCGAATTACTCTCTGTTTGTTTTTTCCTAGAAGGTTGCTGATGATTTTCCAGATTTTTTTGCTATATCCTTGAGAGGTCTCTATTAAATCTTGGATATAGTTTTCACGAGCAATATTTGTCAGTTTAGTGAATGCATTTTTGTATCGTTTAAATTCATCTCTACGAGTGATGGGATGCCTTTTGAATCTACGGTACAGTCTGTCCTTCTCTTTTTGTGAGGAAAGTAAACCAGGTGTCATCCACGGATTCTTAG
This sequence comes from Gammarus roeselii, assembly GCA_016164225.1. Classification (NCBI taxonomy): domain Eukaryota; kingdom Metazoa; phylum Arthropoda; class Malacostraca; order Amphipoda; family Gammaridae; genus Gammarus; species Gammarus roeselii. The sequence continues at coordinate 11,135 of SDVV010019635.1, read as the reverse complement.
CTTGTTTGTAGCTGAGCTCTTTAGTAGTAAGCGAAAAATGCACCTCGAACAGTTCAATTAATATACTATGGAACTGCGTGAAAGCATCGTTTGAGTTTACTGTGGATAGTATCTCATTAAAGTCGTACGCTCCCAGCGTCTCTTTAAAGCTTTGGATGTTACGGTCGCTATATTTACGATAGGTAATTATAGTCGGATTATTGGGTTCGTGAGATTTTGGTTCCCGAATGAAAATTGGGTAATGGTCGGAGACATCGGAAATTGTCACAGCTGCACGTGTTACACTATTAACATTGTTGGTGAAAATGTTATCTATTATTGTTGCGGATACAACAGCTGTACGCGTTGGTTTAGTAATTAATGGGTAGAGACAATGTGAAAGGAAATTATTACAATAGTCAGCAACTAAATTCGATCTATGATAAGGAAGCAGATTTACGTTGAAATCACCCATAATAAACACTTTATTATGGGCTACGTCGATGCCACTGATAATTTCATTCATCTCCAGCAAGAAACTTTCTACCGATATTTCAGAGGCTCTACGGTAAACCATACCTATTGTATTAACTTCGTTATCACAATAAATGTCGACAAAAAGAGTCTCAATTCCTGGCCTGATGAAAGAGAGGTCAGGTCTCGGTACAACAGTTAGCCTGTTTTTTATAAATAAACAAATGCCTCCCTTATTACCCATATTATTGTTTGTATACAAATTGTAACCTGATAAATTATATAAGTCCTGTAATTCATTTGTCAATTCGGTTTTACAGAGTCCTAGCACAGTAGGTGCAAAATGGTCTGGTATATTGATTTGAAGGCTAAGAAAGTTTTCTTTCAAACTTGCCACATTTAATGCCATGCAGGTGAAATTATTTCTTGATGGAATTGTATGTCGAGGGAGATCAGCACCAGAAATTATTTGACACTCCGGAATATTCATTCTCATTTGTAAATCTGGATCGATTTCGTGGAGAACATCGTTAAAATTCTTTTCAATTTCATACATAGCTCGATCAAAGACATCAATATTGTTTACTTGTTCCTCCATTTAGAGTTTTGAGCAGTTAAAGAGAAGTTCGGGGGGCTGCTTGTTCATTTACAAATATGTTGTATTTAAATTTTGTTACAATCATTTCCCGACACGAGAAAAATACAATGTTGAAGAACACACACCAATTTACAATATTTGATGACATATAATGGAGAATGTCGACAGAAAGAAAGTTGTTGATGATGTTTTCTACAGTCATATTCAGGTACGGTAAAAGTGAGATAACATACCGTATGCTATTTTTTTGTGCAATTGCAACAAGTCGAGCATGACACTCAATGCAAGAGTTGGGCTGGAGGAATGATGTTGTAGACCTAAAAAGATTAAAATTAATCGATGGAAGCCTGCCACCAATGAAAAATTGTTTAATAGTCATCAATACAGTCATTACTAATAGTTGCTTTAAACAAAAGGAAGCTGCTCGGGACTGGATGAGTCATAACTCCTCTTCTCCATACTCGTGAGTCCGGATATTTATACGTGAACTGCGTCGGGGTTTATTGAACATTCATTTGTACAATCGTCACTAATAAGCCGTGATGGCGATTGCCGTCCCGAGATGGTGTATTCGCTCTTTTCACCATTTCCACTGTCGACTGTTGAAGTCTGCGGCAGCCGGCTGTTGGGGTGAGATACTTCGCCACTGGCCCATTTCCCTCTGGCGAGGTTGGCTCCGCTGTTCATCAACTGGTTACCCAACTTAGGAAGTACCTCTACCACAGCGACCGCAGGCAACTAGACTCGATGGTCTACGTGTTGATGTTGTTTGTCCACTTGTTCAGAATTTGTGGCCAGTTTCTGATTGTTGGAGTTTGGATGCTGGTTGGTGAGTTGACGCATGGGAGACTGATGTTTATGTTGCGGGTCGCTTGCATTGTTGGTCGTGTTGCCATTTGAGTTGTTGCCACTGTTGCTGCTCTGTGTGTTCTTGATCAGGCCATCACTCTGGTTGCGTTTAGGACTCAGTTGCAGATGTTGAAGATCTGGAAAATCCTCACTTGACTGTAGCCTTATTTGATTTTGTGGATGAGGTTGACTAGGTCTTGGTTGATGCTGTTGAGGTGGCTTGCGTCCCCCAAATCTAAGTGTAGGACCCTTAAAATACACGGTTTGATACTGAGTTTTCATCTTCCTAAACTCATCCATTTGTCTCTGTCCTTCAAGGGAGGTGTTATGACAAACATCATCCTGGACGTAGATCCTTTCTTGCAGAGATTTGAGTTTGTGGGCCGATCTCAGAACGTTATTTCGGTCTTGTTCTGTGTTCAATGTTGCAATAATGGGGCGGGGCCGTATGGCGGACCCTCTGGTTGAGTGATGTCGCTCACCAACGCGGAAAGCATTAATGGTGCTGCAGTGTGCACCAGTGTGCTCGATAATTTTGTCTACATTACCTCGCAACTGCTCAACATTTTCACCATCGCTTTCTTTAAGGTTAATTGTCCTGATGTTTTTGAAGCCAGTTTTGTTGTCAAGTATGTCAACTCGATTCCGTGTCACACTACAGTCTTCTTCAATGCTCTGGAGTCGCGTCGCCACATTTAATTGTGATCCACACACGACACTCCGTGATCCACACACGATCCACACACGACAATTCGAAGTCCCAATCAACCTCTCTGAAAGCAGATCCAATTATATTGTACTCTCCTCTACGCCAGAGGAAAGTTGGGGCATTTTCAGGCTGTAATAAAGACAATTCAGAAGTAAAAATATACTGAAATGCTAAAGGGCAATGAACACAGTGTGGGAATGGAGACAGAACAGATACATCACACCCTCTATCTGTCTCAGTTGATAAAACCAAATCCAGAATATTTCCTGAAGTCAAAATAGGTTCATGCCCCCATCGGGTAAGACCAATTAAATTAAAACATTCCACGAACTAATGGTCAGTAGGAGTAACATAATAATCTGAAGCATTTTGATTCCATTTAATTGACAGAAGGTTAAAATCACCCATTTTGAGATGAGAACCTCTCTGCTGACACTAAAGTCTAGCATAAAATTATTCAACCTATAATTTTCCACAGCACCATACGATGGAGGACGACAAACTACCAAGCAGAAGACATCCGCATCAGTCAAATGGATAGCTGCCACATTTGGCATTGGAGTTTCAACCATGAGGTACTTCAGTGATTTAACAACGTAAATACATACACCATGCTTACTTGACCCACCATCAGTATCGCCTCGGACAACATCATAGCCAGAGAGGCTAACAAAGGAAGACGGAATGCTAGGCAGAAGCCATGACTGCAATGCCAGTAACATGAAGCTTCAAACTGTTTATATGAGTAGAGAGGAAATCAATTTTATGAATCAGAGAGTTCAAATTTATATAGCTAAAATTTAAAATAAATAACTCATCCAGCCGGTACTTTAGGTTAGAATTCCTGGAAGGGGGCTCCCAATGTTTAAATATTGAGATTTCTTGCCCCCCCTCCCTTTCCAAGCCACTCTACCTACCCCACTGGAAGGACCAGAGGCAGCACTGGCTCCAATCACAAAACCACTTAGTGGAAGAAAAGCATCAGGCCAATCCCAGAGCTCTCCACAGTCTGACTTGAACTGTTATTCGCAGAATCGCCTCCATCTCCCGAGTTGGTCTGAATGCTCCCCAAGCCAGGATGGCCCCCAAGCCAGAATGACCATTTTGACTAGGAACACCAGCCCCGCCGTCAGCCGCACCATCTCGCCTAGCTGCCCTAGAAGATTGCAGCTCCTGCCTCTAGTTAAAAGTGAGATTCCTATGGATGAACAGGTGTTTCAGCTCGTTAGACTCTTTCAACCTGCCGACTGATGAGAGCAGGGCAACTCTCTGATCTGAATCAGTAATCCTAGCTCTATACAAGCCAGTGTCTCGAATCTGATTCTGACTTACTAATACAATGCTGTCCAATTTAAGAAAACCTCATGCATCAGAGAACAACTCTGTCGCCTGTGCCAGGCTACTTCCTCTCAGTCCTCTAATATTAATGGACTCTATTATCTTAGCCCGCTCTTGAACTTCCCGGATTTCCATTCTTACTTCTCCGGAGTCAACAGGATTGGAGATCTCTGCTTGCAGCGGATCCTCTACGATTCTAACAACATCGCAACGATTTAATACCAAACTGCCTGTCACAGAACCAGCAGCCGCCAGCTTCTAGCCATCCTCATTCTTGCGAACTTGAGAAGCAAGCTCACTTATCAACAAGTTCAACTGAGAGTACAACTGGACCTGGCCATCACACATAATAGCAGACTGCCTATTTGAATTTCCCTTCACACGACAACCACAGCAAGGCGCCATTATCTTCATCAACCAAGCCCCTAATGGCTGACTCTGATATACCAACACAGACCTGAATCGGGTGAAAATGCTGGTCACAGGAAATAAACACAACAACAAGATCAAGGGTCTTGATCTTGTTGCAGCACCACCCCCACCCTGCTCGCTCGCTCGTCCGCCCGCCAAGCAACTGCACCTGCAACAGGCACAGCAAAACTCCAACCATGCATCTTTCCAGTCCTATCTGTTTTCCTGACAGGATATTCCTCCTCAAACAAGCTGCAGTCAGCTTGGTCAGCCTCGGCATCAGGTGAGGATGCTTGTGGAAAGGCAGGTTCAGAACTGCTCGCTGCCTCTGCAGGGTTGAAAAGCCAAGGACGGACCGTTTTGAAGTTCATTGGAAGCTCCTCGTTGAACCGCTTGTTGAAGCCCACAAAGTGAACTGTCACCTCCAACTTACTCCAATCCACAGCTTCAATACAAGATTTGAAAAATGTAATTTTCTTTTCATCCTGCACCTCCACAAATGCTCCTCTTTTGAAAAGAATGCCCGGGGTGAATCAATTTGTGACGTTTGCTCTCATCAAGACAAGAGAATCGCTAAGCTCATCCGAATAAACCGATCATCCACCGCAATTACTCCTCTCAGCCAGACCAGCAGGTAGGTTCATTAAATTGCCGGTATCTTTGGCATGTAGACAATGCACACTGTCTCCTCCTCTTGACTTTTCGAGGATGTTAGGTAAATAATCCGAGAACAAACGCGAATTCCTTGAACAAGCTTGCCAATGAGCTTCTGCTTTCTCTTTAGCTTTGTGTATCATGAGTCCACTTAACATTTCAAAAGACATACAGAAACTTTCAACTTTAACTAATATTGCTTGCAGTTAATAAGCCGTATGTGAACAAACGCAAATGCCTAGCAGTTATTAAACCGTATGTGAACAAACGTGACTCATATCCAACCCACATTGCAATGACTGGACTCCCCAAGCGGCAGACTCGTTGTCCTCGCACGAGAACCTCAGGTACAACTTGGAATCGTCAGCTAATGCTCTGAACTTGCATGAAAGACCACTGAAAATGTGATTGATATAGATCAGGAACAGCAGTCACCCATGGACAGAACCCTGGTGCACACCACTCCTCACAGCAACTGGGCTGCTCATGCTGCCATTCACACAAACGCTCATCACTCTTCCAGAGAGAAACGTTGAGATCTAGGCGAGCAAAGAATTACAAGCACCCAAAGATTCCAATTTAGACAGGAGCACAGCATGACTTGCCACACCAAAGGCCTTTTGAAAAGTCCTGCATTTTGACATCCACGATATATCCCTCATCAATCCACCTCCCAACATCATCATAAATCAACAGTAATTGGTCCTCAGTGCTATGGCCTTGCCAAAAGATATACTGATGAGTGACAAGATGTTATTGATCTCAGGATACTCAGTCAACCGGGACACCACCATTCCTTCCATCGATTTGCAGCAAACTGATGTCAAGCTCCCAGGCCTGTAATTCAGAAGATCAGTGTGGGACTTGGTCTTGAATATTGGTACAACCAGCGATTTGCTCCAGACTTCAGGGACCATTCTTGTCCTCAACGACTTTTGGAAAATTAAACAAAGAGGGTGGGAGAGCTCAACAGCACAGTTCCTTAGCAGATGTGGATGGAGGCCATCTGGACCCACACTGGGACTGGGATCAAGAGCAGAGAGAACATGCTGAACCCCCAACCTTGAAAGGTCAATATCCGCCCAACTTCCCTCAAAGAACTGGAAAGGGGCTAGTGGATTACCGTTATCAGGCCTGTTTGGACTCTTACTTCTTCTGGGAATCTATGGAAAAATTTATATAGTGCCTACTCAGCTCCCGATATATGTGTAATCTTTCGAGAGCACTGGCTGAATTGCAACCCTCTGCCACTCTGACCTGCTTGTATGCAGCCATTCCTCCGATCTCTCACTGGCAAGAGCGGGGAGCTGCATGACAGCCTATGGGGTGCCAGAACGAACAGGCGTGAGAGGTATGAACTTATCAATGAGGGATAACAGAACTGAGTGATGAATGGAAAAATCTTCACACTCAGAATAATAGCTAAATTCTAGCCCCCAGTCACTCTGGGACAGAGCCTGCAAAATTCTGGCATATATACTTCCCCCTGTGTCAACTGTCTCCCCCACGGCCATGCGCTCCAGCCTCTCCCCACTGAAGATATACTCAAACACAACAGGAGAATGCTGGCAACAGCAGCAACACAAACACCTCGCCAATACGATCATCCTCAGATGTGAGAAGAAGATCCAGTATATTATCAAAGAGTGTAAAAGTAGGCTCTCTTACCCACTGCATAAGTCCAAGAGATAAGAAAGTCAAAAAAATTCCATGCCAATTGGCCGAATGTAGCAACCAATAAGGTCCAAGGACCAGTCAATTGTAGGTGAATAAAAATCACCTGCAATGATCATCTTCTTGCCAGGGCAAAAGTTCAGTAAAATATTTAATAAGCTGGTGTTTTCCAAAATTGCAAAGGAAGGAGGCCAATAAACAGCCAAAACCACAGGTCAAAATTGATTAGGGGCAACACCAAAAATGCAATGTCCTTATGCAGATTCACCTGCGATCCATGCTTTTTAGCTGCGCCATCCGTGTCTCCCCTGACATAACTATAGTCAACAATGTTGATAAAGGACGATGCAACAGAAGGTAACAGCCACGTCTCCCTAACAGCCAACACATGAATACACTGCTTCAAAAGCAGATCTGAGATAAAATTGACTTTATTCTCTAAGGAGTTGATGTTTACATGGCCAACTTGAGAAAAATCACTTGAAAAACTGCTGGAGCTCAGCGCAGGAGAATATTCTGATCATTTGAGTCGGTGGCTTTACCATCTTGATTAGGAGCACCACCAGCCCGACCAGCCAGAGCACCACCTTGACCTGTCACAGCAACACCACAACTGGTGGCAGCCCCACAACCAGACGCAGCAACACCGCAACCATCGGCATCAGGACCGCGACCAGCCGCAGACGCACCACGACCAGCCGCAGACGTACCACGACTAGCCGCAGCAGCACCACGACTAGTCGCAGCAGCACCACGACCAGTCACAGCAGCACCACGACCAGCCGCAGCAGCACCACGACCAGTCGCAGCAGCACCACGACCAGAAGCAGTGCAGGTCATCACATTGGCATAACTGCCCCGACCTGCACCAGGCGCAGCGGGCCCCTTTTTCCTGCCGGGCACCACTAGCACTATGGGCCACAACTAAGCTAGCACCACAACACCACAACCAAGCCAGTCCTTCAACACCACATCAGAGCCATCCCCACAACACGACAGCAGAGCCAGGATGCAACATCAAATATTTCTAAAAAAAATCCAGAAAGGTCATTTATGTAGTAAAGCCCGCATGACCAGACTTGACCACCTCTGAATAAACCAGCAACATCAGATGCCCTGTTGATCTAGCCCTGCTCAATCCAAGCTGTGGAAGTACGGGGCTGGTAGGACTCAAAATAGTCTACCAGCTCGGCACCAACAGTCCTCCCCATTGAGTTTCAACAAACAAAGGTAAGGCTAACTGAATTATTGTTGATAGGATCATACCTAGATTTGCCTTTTAAAAGTTGCAATAATTATTAAGCTTTTCCTTAAATTGAGTAGCATTCCACTCTGCAGAGAACAATGAAATATTATAAAGAGAGGCTGTGTCAGTTGCGCAGCACACTCCCTCAGCAACTTTGAGTGCAGTCCATCTTGGTCTATTGCCGAATTAGCATCAAGCTCAGACAGAACGTCAGAAACATCCCAAGACACTCTTGCTAACTCAATCATTTTGTAATCAAACAACTGGAAAGGAGCAAGATAGGGAAGAACATTCACTATGTATGCACATGAGAAGAGAAAAACAGGAGCTCAGCCAACTCAAGTGAATCACGTACCAGCGGATCAGCCTCGGCCATCTCAAGTGGAGCTTCAACCTTGCTGTTGCCCACATTGCTGCATCTCCCCAATTTACCACGACTGCTAACTGAACCTCAACCATATTGTTGTCCACATCTCTGTTGTGGTTGTTTGTGCCCCAATCATACATGTTTGGACCCCATCAAATGAACTACGAGTAGAAAGATCACCTTCTTAATCGACCTCAACTGCTAACTGAAACCCAACCATGCTGTTCTCCCCGTTACTGCTGTGGTTGTTTGTGGCTCCAGTTGGACTCAAGTGAAATATGGTAGTAAGATCAACTCCATGCTCTACCTCTTCTGCTATCTATAACAGACGGATGTAATAGCAAGCTGCCACAAACACGACACTTCTGCGTTGAGTTTACAAGGACTAGGTACTCAACTGTATCCTTCAATGCCTTTATTATGCATGACCCAGCAATAAGATAACTTGTTTATTTCATATATTGATAACCTTGCAGATATTGCCAATAACCCTAAGCAATTGACAGCAAACCTTTGAATACATTGGATCAGCTTACTGTGGAGAGAATGTGCAGGGTACACAAGTAAGAGATGTGTTGAGGGTACCATGCTGTCACAACTACCTGGTACACTCATGCGATCAGATATTTAAAAGCGAAGAATAATGCTATTCAGTGCTTCTTCCTTTATTGATCAACTTAGAGATTGCCAGTATGGCTGCTCCATGCTTCTTGAATTGATTTATTTTGATTTGAGCTAACTTTTTCACACCAATTGCTAGGTAAATTGATTGATGACATATTTATAGATAATATACATTGTTTAACAGTAAATGATGTAGCTAGCTAGTTTGTGAGAGAAGTTATTTTAAGGTAATATACTTTGTTTAGGAAACAAATTTTATTGCTCGTTGGTGGGAGAAGCTTAAGAATTCTGCCACTGAATTTACCTGGTCATCAAAAAAGTTTCTTAGCAAGCTAAATAGAAGACAAATCCTTCATCCGCACGTAATATAAAATAAACTGGTCTGCACTGGCATATTTCCTTCGAACAATTTCTGGTCTCTCTCCCTATCTAGCTACTGAAGTTACTATTTGATCAAATCATCAGGTTTCCATCAATTAACACTTGCCACATTGGCAGCTCTGAATCATTATTTTTCATGAGTGGTCTCTGAGCAGCGTTCAAGAGAAATTGTGATGCATCACTTCCAGCTGCAACTATTTTATCAAACTTTAAACCTGACCAGTTTACAAAAGTTGTCTGTGAGCAGATCCAAGAGCAATTGTGAAGTACCTCTTTTGGTTGTTCATGAGTAGGATTCAAGCCTGAGTAATACATCGAACTCCAGGAAGTGAAAGACCCAGTATTATCAATTTTCTGTTTGATAGGGTTGGAAACTTTAAACATTGTCCTTGTATGAACACGACAAGGGCTGTATTTCATGTTCCTTATTGGCCAGAGTGTATACCTTGAGCATTGCCACATCCCGTCCATTGCTTATCTGTTTTTTCCCCTTATGTAGCTATAGCTAGCACATATAATTTCAAAAATATTGACTTCTAGTTTACCATGGCTCAAAAGTACCTCGAGTGAATGCCTTGCTATGTGATCTCATAACATCAGGAGCAATACTATTTATCTGTCCGAAGGTTCAATGCAATGCTGTTGCCTGTTGTAATGTTCGTTTGAAACCCTCCTTATCTATAAGTTTTGGTGTGACTCAAGCCTGTAAATGCAGCCTGACACCCTGCTATCCAGCATTTAAGTGGTTATTTGCTTCATAGCCACAAGTATCTGGAGGATTCCTTAATGTCTGCGTTTGTAGAGGCAATCACCAAGACCGCTGTGCCAACAGATTCCAATGTTATGTGCCTGGCAAGAAAATTATTTGGTTGAAACAACAAAATAATCCAGAAACGAATGCGTTCTGTCCTTAACATGTCTGCTTCTCTTGTTCAAGAGCTAAGCTGATAAGATGTCTCTGGAGAAGGTAGCCATTGGCATCGATCTGGGTACAACCATGTGCTGTGTGGGTGTTGTGCATGATTGGAAAAGTTGAAATTCTAGAGAACGAACGATCCAGCAAGACCACCCATTCGTGCGTGGCCTTCACAGACCCTACAAGGCTCATTGGGGACGATGCCAAGGACCAGGCAATGCACAACCCTACGAATACCATCTTTGGGATAAAAAAAATCATAGGAAGAGGCCTGAAGGACTCAAACGTGATGAAAACCATTACAGCGATGCCTTACACCGTAGTTGATAATGCTGGTGACCCTTGCATCAACGTTACATGCAATGGAGAATCAGAGATGTTGCTTCCTCAGCAAGTAACTGCCATTTTCTCGCCAAGATGAAACAATTCGCTCAGGACCGCCTTGAAGGCTTCGTTAAGGATGCCGTAATTTCAGTGCCAGCCTTCTTCAGCAACGCCCAGCGTCAAGCCACCAAGGACGCAGCCACCATCGCCGGCTAAAGGTGTTGGCTCTTATCAACGAGCCGGAATTTGTGTCTTAACGCTCCCGTGCCACATAATAACTGAGAACCCCCTATATAGTACAGGCTGGTCCCTAGTTTGTGCTGGGACCTTAAACCGCACGTTTGCTTGCATTATCTATATTAATCTAAATTAAAGTTAACTCGGTAAAGCCGGTCAAGAGGCCTCTAAAGTTAACCCCTGGCCCCTGGCGCGAACCAGGGGGCCGATGGGGAGTCGGAAGAAACTCCATTCGGGAGGGACCAGCATCCCCTCCAGAACACCGGAGACCAAGACTACATCTGCCAAGAACATCAGCCTCGCCAAGATGACCAGCACCACCTCGGAGGACGACGACCGGAGAGACGGCCGCAT
>SDVV010019634.1:0-13484 GCA_016164225.1 Gammarus roeselii | reverse complement strand
ATATTTTATAGTATTTTCATTTCCTTGTTATTCGTCTCTCCTCCTACCTTTTTGTAGCTATCATCACATGAAATACGTCGTTCAAAAGTTGTTGTCGAATACTTTATTCAAATTTTACACGTGTATTTTTCATATTAGAGTAAGACGAGTTGTAGTCCAGCTGTAACCAACCATTTTCATTATTAAAATTAGATGCTACCAATAAATCACACTAGTTTTTACAGGTGACAGACGATGCACGGAGACACGATCGCTCTGTTGTGGCTGACGATATCTTGGTTTATGCTTATTTATCTCCCACTACAAATGTCTACCCAGTTGCACATTCCATGAATGCAAACAATTCCTGATGTACCCACCAGAGGGAGCTTTTCTCGGTACGTGTGGGAAAGCTTCTTCGAATCCTTGATGCGGCTACCTTAAATGTGCTGTCCGTCGTGGCCAATGATTATGAGCCGGGGAAGACAAACGCCAAAAAGGATTAGTTGGAGAGGGCTATTGGCTGTGATTATTTTTGAGCCCACTAGAAGGTATGCTGGGTATTTTGTCCAGAACTCCCGCTGAGATATCGTACAAAGCTATGAAAAACTGTTGCTTGATATATGCTCGAATAATTTGCCTGAATATTCCTGGTTAAATCGGACATGTTGGAAAATGTAACAAGACACACTATCCTGCCCAACACTGACGGTAGGATTGTAACTAGACTCACTATCCTGCCCAACACTGATGGTAGGATTGTACTTAAACACACTATTCTGCCCAACACTGACGGTAGGATTGTTCTCTGATGACTGACTTTTTTGAGAGGTGAAGGAGGCGCCATAGTCCTATAGGACTATTCCTCACAAGAAAGGGAGGTCGTTAATAGCAGCCAGCAGGGAGTAAAGATGACCCCCCCCCCTCCTCGCAAGCAAAGAGGTGCTAACAAATCCTGTAGAGGGGGGGGGGTGAACTATCAGTCCGTCGGTGTCCCACAGGGGTCTATTAGTAACTCTACTGTGTGCAAATGTAGTACCCCAATGCGAAATTCTTCGAAAAGGCTGAATTCTGTCTTGATTAAATGTTCTTTATTTGGATACGTATTTCTGCGTTGAACGCAGTTCACAGCGTTGCTGCATATGCCTGTAATATATAACAGTTCGGTCTGCTATACATAATAAATGTGGAAAATATATTCAAATTCTTGAATCATCCACGCAAAGGCTGTTATCTGCCTTCGTAGGATTCTCATCCGCAAAAGTATGCCGAGCTGCACATCACTTATGCCAAGTAGCTACAAGAGAGTGATGCCTTCCATAAGAGAGATGGACGGCTTGATAATACTCGCAACACTTATCTTGCTATGTAGACAGAGATAGTGTTTCCATAGATAGAGATAGTGCTTCTATGTAGACAGATTGTGTTTCCATAGACAGTGATAGTGTTTCTATGTAGACAGAGATGGTGTTCCTATAGACAGACAGGATGTTTCAGACGGAGATGGTGTTTCTATAAAAGAGATTGTGTTTCTATAGACATAGATGGTGTTTCTGCTGACAGAGATTGTGTTCTTACAGATAGATTGTTGCTATAGACAGACGGTGTTTCTATAGACAGTGTTTGTGCAGACAGATTGTGTTTTTATAGACAGAGATTGTGTTTTATAGACAGAGATGGTGTTTCTATAGACAGATTGTATTTCTCTAGAAAGATTGTGTTTCTCTAGACAGATTGTGTTCCTCTAGACAGATTGTGTTTCTATAGACAGATTGTGTTTCTATAGACAGATGATGTTTTTATATACAGATGGTGTTTCTATAGACAAAATGTGCTTCTATTGACAGATGGTGTTTCTTAAGACAGATGGTGTTTCTATAGACAGAATGTGTTTCTATTGACAGATGGTGTTTCTTTAGACAGATGGTGTTGCTATAGACAGATGTTTCTGTAGACAGATGGTGTTTCTATAGACAAAGAGGGTGTTTCTGCAGACAGAGATGGTGTTTCTATCGACAGGTTGTGTTTCTATACAGTGATATATCACAAACTTGTTATTCTTCAATGATATATTGTAATCATGAGTATCAAGAATTAATGATAATCAGGGAGATTACTTTAGATGGTGCTTACTGATTATCTATGAACCAATTAAGACCCATTTAATCCCTTGCCGCCAATCTTTTGTCTTTCCATCTTCACCCTCTGCCGTAGCTCTTCTTCCAACAGCCCTTCACGGTGTGTTCCATGACACTGGTGCCCAATACGCACTGGGCGGTGTTTAGCATGGAATCCTACGCGTGTCCTCTCCTTAGAAGGACGCCTGTTTGTTAAGTTGGGCCTTGCATCCTGCGACGGGCATTTGTTGGATAATACCTGTTTGGAACGAGGACATATCGTGACGGCTTTCTGTTTATGACCCACGAAACTCTTTTACTTCACCCAAGATTGTTAAAAGAACATGGGTTAGACGATGATTGGGTAGTAAGGTACAACGTATCGACAATCTAAAATACATATTCCATCAAACTAACATTCTGATTCATTTAAATCTTTGAGTCCTACGCTGAGACAACTTGTTGTGGAATGTAATATGGCCATAATTTGAATGTCATTTTATCAGCCTAAAACATTGGCGAGATAAGTATTTTAGAGTATTCGTGATTGGGTGGGTTAGTGGGCCAGGAACTTCGGTTATATTGTATTAAACCATTATTAATTATCTGTGTAGTAATGCTCAATATGGCATGACTGAAAGGGAGCCTCTAGTCCAACTGCTTGCCAAACTTGGAGTGGTCAGCTGATTCATACATGATTTTTTTATCTCTGAGTCAATGAGTCAAAAGAAACCAGTGCTGATATATTAATGTTCTTTTGCTATGGAGCTATCAACCGAAACGGGGAGAACACATCGCTAGACACAATTAAAATGACTAGTGAATATTTTTATTAGTGTTGGAAGGTTTATGACCTGTCGCAAGAAATCAGCCGTTCGCTTTCACATCATTTATTCCATTAACAAAATATTTACGACCACTCAGCTGTGTATAATTCAAGTACTTACTTTGCGAAGGTATCTCAAGTGGCATGTTAGTTGTTTAGGTTGTAAAATTATTTTTTCACACTATTTTGTCTATCAAATATATACTGTTGAAAAGTTTTAAGTATGGTTCCAGACAGTAAATCAAACTTTACTCCTGTTGTCACTTTCAAGGCATTGCCATCTCGTCTTGCGTTCTTCTTGTTCGAGACAAACAGCGGGTGGCGTGGCTTTTGTATATCCGTATTTAGGTGAGTATATTCGTCATGCACAAAATGAAAGGGATGGCATATCGATAAGTTTAATAAATTAGACTTCTACTGTACGCAGAATATTTCGAAAAGTGGAGCGGCAATTAATTACGACGTGAATTAGTAACATGTGGTAACAAAAAAGCCACTGAAAGGTCCATCGGTCAAAATGCTTTGTCACGCCTAAAAAATCGGTCAATAAGCAGACAACGGGTTCCGAACAATTATGTTAAACGGTTATGCCCCGGGTTCAGAAAAGAGGCAGAGCTTTGTATAAACATGTGTGATTTTCACTGTGTGGAACTGTGTACAATGAGTTGTGTGTTACTGTGTTATGATCAGCCTCAGCTAGCAGATATATTTATGTACATATGTATGCCACAATGTCTATCCAGACATTCTCATAAAGCTGTAGTCGTTCGCACTGCGCGAGAAACAGTGCAGCCCTGTCAACTCTAGCCTTATTGACACGGTGGGAAACCCCGTAATTTGCGTATTTCCTATCACCCTCAAAATTGTTTCTTTTAGCAAACGGCAGTTTGTCATCATATTATATTTTTTGAACGAGAGACGTTGACAAATGTATTGTCATTTGGGTTATCCTGTTAAAATCGACGAATCGGCATGTGTGGCCGGGATCCTATAACGAAGAGGGGCCGTGTTTCACTCTCACTGCCGAGGGTAACCTTATATTGTAAAGATTAGGAGGAGGAGCCCATAAATTAGTTGACGGCCTAAATTTATTTGCATGCCAATGAGGGTCAAGGATTTGAGATAACACGCCCCCTCAGAGTTACCAAACTGTACTGTGGTTCTCTTATTGGAGGATCATTTCATACACATAAAAGCAAGGCCCTCCCCCATGTTAGTAGTCAGGTGGTGAAGTCTTTGGGACTTCACACTTCGTAACAGAACAGCTTGGGAGGAGATAAGCCCCATTAGAACAGCGACTCCGGCATTAGGTCATTCCATAAGCTGTTATCTAGTTTGTGTGATACTTTGCTATATAATACGTGATAAATACTTTCATACTTAGATGTGTGTAATAATTCCTCAGTATTAATATGTATCGTTTTTGTATCATCCTACAGGGTGGGTTTTTGCTGTTCTTCCGTTTCTTTTCTCCTATTTGCTGTTTACATTGTTCGTCTCCTTTTTTCTTTTTTTCTCCCATTTACACTGTTAATATCACAATCATTAATTATGCTCGTTTGAGAATTAATCTGTTGAACTGTTTCAATGTTCATAATTCAAAATAATACAAATCAATGACACGTGTATTATTTGGACCTTATCCACTTTTAACGTATTCTATCAACCTCAACTAAAGCTTATAACAACTGTGTACAATGAGGTGTGTATAACTGTGCACAATGAGGTGTGTATAACTGTGTACAATGAGGTGTTTATAACTGTGTACAATGAGGTGTGTATAACTGTGTACAATGAGGTGTGTATAACTGTGTACAATGAGGTGTGTATAACTGTGTACAATGAGGTGTGTATAACTGTGTACAATGAGGTGTGTATAACTACAATGAGGTGTGTATAACTGTGTACAATGAGGTGTGTATAACTGTGTACAATGCGGTGTTTATAACTGTGTACAATGAGGTGTGTATAACTGTGTACAATGAGGTGTGTATAACTGTGTACAATGAGGTGTGTATAACTGTGTACAATGAGGTGTGTATAACTGTGTACAATGAGGTGCTTCATAATGGAATGATATGAACATTCGATCCATCCTTGGCCACGCAATCCTCCGGCCTCGACTTGTCTTGTATAATTCCTCTAAGAAAAGAGAAGTGTTCCCGTTTTTGTTCTCTGCTATTTTTTCCATTACGATACTGTCGATGTGGTGAAGAATTTAGCGCTGAAGACAAATCGTTTTGCAAGTGCAGCCTTGGAATAAAAGTGACGGAGGGCAGCAACCAAGCCCAATTGGATGTCCTACCCCTCTTTGAAAGCCATCGAAGGCTTCTTTTTCCATTCCGTGTTTCAAATTAAGAGCCTTGAAAACAGCAAAAGTAGACGAACAAAGGGTCACTGTTGGATACATGCTTACAAGCGTTGTAGTCAAGAAGGTCACGCCGAAGAACATCCAACCGTCAACATACATCAAGTTTGTTACACTGAAAGGTGAACTATTCAGCGACAAAGTGGGATATTAGAGCTTGGGTGTCATTCATCAAGAGGGAGCAGAGGAGTGCATCGGGAGTCGATCGAAAATTATCAATAATTCACAGGCACTCAACGTTCTTGTAAATCAGTGTGAATACCAAGATTTTTATAGAAGTAGATAGCTGCGGGATCAGTTCATCGCAAGGCTGAGATCGACCCAGCTAGCTGCAGAAATCAGCAAATGTAAGGGGGAGGCGTTCGAAGACACGATGCGACGAGCAAAGCAACTTGGAACAGATATTGGTGGATGTGGAAAACATCCTCCCAAGACATGCGGAGGATGTGTGACCCATTTCCAAATGGCTTGGAAATGGGTCACTTGGCTAGGGCGAGCAAATCTGATGCCTACACGAATGACCGCAGCTGGACAGATCACATCAACGAAAACGACCATCCACGACCTTCCAACGCCGCCGGACGGATACATTCGCCAGGGTTACATCACCGTAAATACATACGACCCGCGTGCTCATCAGGGAAGCAGAGATCAGAAGAGGCCAGCAACGGAGGTGACACTGAGGTTGACCACGGGACAGCTGCGGCTCCGCGAGACGAAGGCTATCAACAATCCAGGAGTAATGGTACTAACTCTTATTTAATAAGATCCATGCAAAGAGAGCTCGTGTTGAAAAAAGTCGCTCACCATTCATGTTACGGTGTCAATTAAATAGATGTGCACCAAAGGAGCTTGAATTGGGTCCGGCAATTCGATTGACATATTGACAGAAGGTATGGTACTGAATATTCGTGGTGCAATAGTGTGCAAGACGTCCCAAACGTCTGAAATTGAATACATTGTTGAAATTACACTAAACGTTAAGATTGAATACACAACAAAATATTATACTAACCTTCTGGTGAATGACGATCTGTCCACACTTGAAAAATATTAACGTAAAAAGTTTAATTTCGTTGGAAATTAATCTGAACAATCTGCCTCGATTAAACAGGCTACAAAGGAGGGATTACGCAATAAATCTGTAGAATTTTGGCCTCCTATATTGAGAAAGATCGTGTCAAACCTAAGGATACAATTGAAATGGACCATCCATTGTTCTATAAACCAACTGTGTTCCGTTCTGATGCAGATGGCTTGTAAAGGTCAGATTGCGAATTTAGCAAGCGCAGAAATAATTGGAAGATTAAATCACTCCGAAGAGCTTTCATCACCCGAACAGTTTTATAGCCATCCGGGAACAATATACTGTGCGGTAATTAAGCATCAGCAATCGACGTATCGAGTACGCAGTTACGCACTCGAGGCCAACACTAGATTGCGTGCTAGGAAACTAGAGACGCCAAGTGTTTCACATATTGATTCGCAAAAGGCAAATCAATAAGTGATTTGCAATACAAATCCAACATGATTACGCACCTCATGGCGTATCTACAGCCAGTGCAATTTTTAACCCTTTCATTTCGAAAGTTCTTTCTGGCGTGTCCAACCAATATGTTTCGTGGATCATGTAATAGTACTTACCAAAACACATGGCAAACACATAGGCGGGTTAGAAAGGCTATTCGAAGAATTGCAAGAAGCCGGCGTTGACATTAATAAAGCTAAATGTCAAAACTTCAAGAACAGCGTATATATAACATATGGAACATGGTTCCACCGACGGGGTGCAGCCAAATCTGGAAAGAGTCCGGGCTATCATCGAAGCTCTGTGTATCAAATATAAAAGTTTTCATTTTTGTAGTATCGTGTACATAATACCGTATATTCATACCAATTTTACAGCTGTGTACTGGCGCCAGTGTACGCCTTACTCGAGAAAAACGTAAAATTGGATTGTAATAATGATCAGCAAGCATGCTTTGTGACGATTAAATATTTATTTAGAGGTAGTACAAAATAGAAGTTAAGTGACCCAAATCTCAGAACTGGCATCGAGACTGATGCCAGCAATAGAGGCATCAGTCCATCGAGACTGACGCCAGCAATAGAGGCGTGGCTGTCGTCCTACTCCAGAAACAGTCTTTCATTCATGTGCTATCGGTTTCCACAGCGCTCACTTCAGCCTGTCAAGGTTTTGCCACTGTAGACAACATAACGCTTGCAGTAATATTGCGCATAGAAATGTTCAGGGAATTCTTTGTGGGTATTGAGTTTCAGATCGAACCCGTCACAAGTCTCTATTAAATCTTATTGGGCGAAACACGCACTCCTGGGCAATATTGGGATGGATGGATGATAATTCATTTCATAGATCATCAACACTTTAGTTTGGTAGTTTATTATTTTTTATTTCGTGGGCTCTATTGATTGTGTGTCCATTTTTCATGTTGATCAATTTTGGATTAATTATATAAATATGTATCGTTAGACGCCCGCAGGGGCCCTAGGTGGACTATGCGGTGTGTTAGTTAGTCTAGTTTAACCTACGGTGGGAGAATTTGCGCTCTCCCGGGCGTCTAATAAATGTCCAAGCACAGCTAGGCGTTCTGATGGCTAAAGGGGGAAATAATGTTGGTGTTAATCTTACAGAGTGAAAGTCTTGATTAGCACTATGCGTGGAGAGGACGAGGCGAGTTGTGGAAGGTTGAGGCGAGTGGAGACGAGTCGAGACGAACCGAGGCTGACCCGGGAATGGGGGGTACTCGTGGGACCCACGGGACTCGAGGCACCAGGGGGTTTCGGGATCCCGTAGGGCTTGGAAGACCAGGAGGATTTATGGGACCTACTTGGACCCTTCCGGGGCCCTTTGGGACACCCTTGAGACCCTTTGGGACACCCTTGAGGCCCTGTGGGACACCCGTGAGACCCTTTGGGACTCCCTTTAGAAACGTTGGGACCCGCTTGAGACCACTCTGAACCCTGGGAATTCTGCTTCCCTCTCTCCCCACGCTGTAAAACCCATACACAGATAAATGTATGTATGTGAAATGCTTGAGTGGAACAATGAATTATTTCAGTCCGCGGATTACTGGCACAGAGGGCGAGGGTTGCGTCGAGGCTGGTCGAGGTGCGTCGAGATCAGTCGAAACATGTTGAGGTGAGTCGAGTTGGTCACGACGAACCGAGCCTCTCCGAAATGATTCGAGACAAGCTGAGATAAACTGAGACAAGGGGTCTCGGGGGACCCAGGGAGCTCGGGAAGACTAAGGGGATTTGGGTTAACCTCCGGGATTCATCGGGCTCTTTTGGGACCCAAGGGACCTATGCCCCTCCCTCACCCTATCCCTTTAAACAATAAGTGCGAAATCAATAATCAGAGCAGTTTTTCTGCCAATGACGAACCTGCCTCTACTTTTTTTACGATCCGCAATTTTGTCATGTATAATAATGCTGGTGTATTTGTGCGGGAGTTCCTATTGGTGATTTTGTGAATGTTTTTTTTTCATCAGTCTGTGCTAGCTCGCGCGTGCACGGACCATATGTAGTTTTTGGGGTTGACCTGGACTGCGCAGCTATGAACCTTGTTACGCGTTGCGGTTGGAGTTGATCTAATCCGTGAAGCCATAGACCTTGTACCAATTTCGACGATACTATCCGTGCGCACTGGCGCGCGTGCATATTACTCTTGGAATTATGAGTAGTTGGAGGCGGGGATTCGTTTCGTCTTAGTCTTCATCTTACCTGAATAAATAAATTATTCCTCTACTAAACTAGACCGCGTATCTGCTAACATTGTGTTGCTTTGCTGTCGGAGCTGACTTGTCCGTGTAGCCTTAAACCTTATACCAGTCTCAACGATGATACCTGTGCACACAAGCGTGCGTACATATTTCTCTTGAAGTTCTAAATGATTGGAGGCAAGGGTTCGTTTCGTCTGAGTCTAACCTGAATAGATGAAGTGTACTATAATCGACCTAGTCCGCGTAGCGTTCTAGGTCGTGCTGCGTTGCTGTCGGAGCTGACTTTGTCCGTGTAGCCGTAAACCTTGTACCAGTCTCGACAATGCTGCCTGTGCGCACTAGCGTGCGTATATATTACTTTTGAAGTTCTAAATGATTGGAAGCGGAGATATGTTTCGTCTATGCGTTTTTCTTGAGCGCACCAGCGTGCGTCTGACATTGCTAAAATGTTCACATTTTTCTTACTTCAACAGCGTTGTTTTCTTTTCGCACGCTGAGGCGTGCGAGCCAACTGGAATCCATGATCATCGAGCCCTACGGGGAGCCTATAAGAACTCGCGTTGAGGCTCTGGTGGAAATGAGAATCGGATCAAATCCTGGTCAATTGTAGTGTTAAGTTGCAATAAAGTTATCTACGACTAAGTCAGTACTATTATTCATTGCTCACATACCTGGCAAATCCAACTACCTAAGAGATTTTCTTTCACACTTACCTCCAGCCTGTACTGCTGATAAAGCAATTCAAGTCGTACATATTGTCGTCTAAATCGCCCTATCGTATTGCAAAAATATGCACATCAACATCATGTCGAATGTGTTGCTCTTTTGATAGAGACAAGATTCATATTTCAAAATACACTTTTTATCAATGTTACATTCTCATTTGATGAAGACTAAATACATATTTCTTCGATATCATTTTTTAAGATGGTTGGATGTTTATTTAGACCGACTTGCCCAAGTCGATCATCGACATTTCGGACACAAAAATTTATAAGTCGACCTCAAGGCGGTTTGATTCAGTATGCCATCGAATGTTCCTGAACCGGACAACACGTGGGTAGCCGCTCGTAAATATTGCATGCTGAAGTTAATCGCAGACAATGACGATATTTTTTTACTGGTGTAACGGTTATTATATCGTAACAGCAAATATTACCATACGTAACCGTGTCATGTGAATGAAGATCACGCACAAACAAATGTCTTAGAGCAACTATTCCTGCTTGTGCTCTGCTGCGTTCTTCGTAAATGACATCGACTGCAAATTACCAAAAAAACAAGCAAAAATGGTGATGTACGTCGATGATGTTCAAATATTGCTTTCCCGAAAACCGTCAGATCTGAATGCGCTGAAAGACGACGCTGAGACAGCTGTAAGTAATCTGAAATCTTGGTATGATAAAAATGGACTCAAGCTCAACTCTGAAATAATAAAATGCATCTTGTTCGGCTCGAACTCGAAAAGAAAAGCAGTTCCAATCAATTTCTCTATCAGGATAGGCAAATCTGACATTCCTGTTGCAGATAAAGTTATTAGTCTGGGAGTATGGTTTGATCCCGATCTTTCCTTCAAACATCACGTAACTACTCTGTGTTCGAAATTAAATGGAACACTTTTGTTCCTAAACTCCGCAAAAAAAAAGAATTGGATTTCAAATCATGATTACTGATTGTCCACGCTTTAGTATTTTCTCACATTAACTACTGTCTTTCAATTTGGGGGAAATGCACCAAAACTCATAGAGAGAAAGTGCAACGTTGTATAAACTTTTGCGGCAAGAATAACATGCGATGGTAACCACAGAAAACGAGACCATGTTAGTCCTCTCCTCGAAAAACTACAACGGCTCAATATCGACAACAAACTGGCACTGCATGAGTCGATCAGAATTCATAAAGACCTTCTAGAAAAACATTCACCCGGCAGCCAAAGACACATATACTCTAGAGGTGAAAAAAACAATCGATTCACAAGAAATAATGATACTCTGCACGTTGAACACAGGAAAACAGAAACTGCCTGTCGAGCTTTTTCAATCACTGGACCAAAATCCTGGAACAACCTCCCAACAAGCCTCAAGAATCTTGATTCCAAACCGTCCTTCAAGAATAAGCTTATCGAACATCTACTGACCGATCAATTCAAAACGGTAACTTTGTCCACAAACACAAGCTAAATGCATAATACCAGTCACCAGAAAATGCATTCTGTTCATGAGCATGTCCGAAACAAACCACCACCCCCATAACTCTCAACATTGAGACACCATCTAATCGTTTTTCCAGCTTTGACAGTTAACCTCGAAGTGAATTTAATTCATTGAATTATTTCTACCAATCACCGTACCATTTTTGATGGTAAACTTTTATTGTGCATTATCATCTAAAGTGAAAGCATATTCATCCCATTTTGTACTCCAGTATTGACTTTTTTTAATTGTCAATTATTTAATCATTTCCTAGCGGTCATGAAGTGTATATTTTCAGTGTTATGCAGTATTGTATGTATAATTTATGTCGTCTACTCACCTCTTTTTTTCTTCATTTTTTCAAATACTATCTGTACAGCATGTTAGCGCAATTGGTTAGTTTCCTAACTCCATGTTCTCCGGAATCCCTAACCTCATATATTTAGCGATTTCCCCAACCCTATGTATTCGTAACTGTCTTAACCCCATGTATTCGCGATTTTCCCACCCGTGTATTCATGATTGTCCAACCTCATTTATTATTGATTTTCCAACGCCAGGCTTTTTTTTTGCATAATTTGTTGCAATGTGAATATAATTCATTGAATTATATCTACCAATCACCGGACCATTTTTGATGATACAATCATTGTCACCTAAACTTATATTGTGTATTATCTTCTAGCTATAGCAGAAGCATATTCATCCCACTTTTGCACTCCAGTATTGAATTATTGTGATTGTCAATCATTTAACAATTTCCTAGCGGTCATGAAGTGCAGATATTCAGTGTTCTGTAAATTCTTTATGTATAATTTATATTGTATATTCACCTCTTCTTTATTTATACAATTTTTTAGTGCTATCTGAACAATATGTTAACGCAATATGTCAGTTTACCAACCCCATGTTCTCAGGATTTCCTAGTCCCATATATTCGAGATCCCCCCCCCCCAAAAAAGCCCAATGTATTCGTAATTGTTCCAACCCCATGTATTCGTGAATTCCCCACCCCGTGTATTCATGATTATCCAACCTCATTTATTATTGATTTCCTAACAACAGGCATTCATGATTCTTACCTCAACAAAGAAGTTATCTATTGATCATGGATTATAATATTGTAATTAATAATTTGTTGCAGAATATAAGAACCGGCGGCATACTAGCGATGAGCTGCGACGAATCCAATTGAACTATTAAATACGTTGATTCAAATAGTGTACATGATAATGAAGTGTTATGTGTAATTTAAGATAAATTGAAAACCCATTGCTAGACGATGGAATTGAATGATTTAATAATAATAATAATAATAATAATAATAATAATTCCATTCCCATGTCTACACTATTATTACACTGCATGCACTAGCATTGATATTCTGCGCAACATTAGAGTTGCTACTGTGCTCGACAATATCGTCGACTGTTGGGAAATTTGACTAGAATTCAATTTACTAATACCGTCATTTCACTGAATAAATTGGCAGTCATTTCCTGGAGCTTGAGCTGGTTCTCTGGTTACGGATATGTGGTTACAAATACCTATGATTTTCTTATACATGGTCGTAGTTTCTTGTTAGTCCGTTACATTTTATTGTGGGGCATAGATGGTAGCTAACTGAGTTGGAGTGCATTTTAGCAAAGTGGCATTAAGTTCTTGTGCTCTATTTAGCTAATATGCTATGTCAGTGCTAAATAAATGCGTTTTCTTTGCTTTGAGTCTATTTCCATTACCTAACGTATTTTCCTAAATATATATTTTCTGTGTGATGGAAATGATGTCTTCCTCGTACACCAAGTCTATCACTGAGCCATCATTGGTCGAGCAGCATGCTGATCATGTTAATAGCCACCGTCCCCCTGACCAGCAGACACCTCTCCATGCTGTTTGCCTTGCTGAGCAGCGTGTGTTAAACCCTGCTAGTCCTTGTACCCCCCCACCCTTGCTAGTCCTTGTACCCCCCAACCCCTGCTAGTTCTTGTACCCCCCAACCCCTGCTAGTCCTTGTACCCCCCAACCCATGCTAGTCCTTGTACCCCCCCCCATCCCCTGCTAGTCCTTGTACCCCCCCCCAACACCTGCTAGTCCTTGTATCCCCCAACCCCTGCAAGTCCTTGTACCCCAACCCCTGCTAGTCCTTGTATCCCCCTACCCCTGCAAGTCCTTGTACCCCCAACCCCTGCTAGTCCTTGTACTTCCCAACCCCTGCTGGTCCTTGTACCCCCCAACCCCTGCTAGTCCTTGTACCCCCAA